>JAODUK010000024.1:859772-872537 GCA_027564635.1 Typhlichthys eigenmanni
ATTAGCGGAACCACGGAGACGACACCACAGAAGCACTAAATAACCCAATCCACGACACACCTCCCAGAACCTCCAATTGCAAAATGTTGCTACTAATTCAAAAACTGAATTGAAAGTATTTTGGAGTATATCAGGTTTTATTGTGAGTCTTCACATTTGCCTGCTGTTGTAATTTAGCTTTTATATAGTTTTCAGACGGAATTAAACTGTTTTGTTTTGCTGATTGACCTAGAGTTATTGTATTTCTAAAATGTACATTTATCCAAAACCTGAACAAACACTAAACAAACATATTTATGGTTTGAAATAAAGCTTTACACTTAAGTTACCTTTCATAACAAGAGATGTATGGATGTCATCATCACATGCTTAACATATTAGCTCATCGCCGAGAACAATACTGCTTTAGAGCTCAATTCATGCATTGTTTTGTGCAGTGCCTAGGTTCTGAAGTAAGCACCTTCTCTTTGAAAAGCAGGGCAGGATTCAGAGAAGCTGTCAGCAGTACACTCTCTGTTTATACACAACAGCCCTTGGCAGTCGACGGCAAGTCAAAGCAATAATTAAAATTCAGCCAATAAATGCTCTTCTATTACACCCAGCTGTGTTTACATTCAGCCATTTCATCAGAGAAAAAAATATTTCCCTTCGTCTTCTCTCAATCTCTCTCTATCACTCACTCGCCGTCAGCCGTTTAGCAAGACTTCCTGTCAACAAGTCCATCCTTATCCTAATTTCCTTACCTCTGTCACTTTTTCTATAGATACACTCTTTCCATGGGTATCTAAAATCTCTCTATCCCACTCTCTGTCCCACTCACTCACCGTGCAGAACAGAGGAGTCCTGTTAAAGTTTGTTCACCTCATGTGCTTTGCGCCCATGTACAGTTTTGAGAGTGTTCTCTTGAGACTGTGGTGGTGGTGATGAATATTCACCGGGAACACATTGGCAGGAGAATGAGAGTGCTGGACGAGAGGTTGCCCATGCTGTCACCAACATGCATAAGGTAAGAAAGAAAGACATGAAAGTCATGCTGGAGAAAGATTGGACACGCATTGCCAAGGCTGGGATAGTGTTGTGTGGTGCGGTCTGCACCTTGGCCTCCCATTTACAGACCCACGGCTTTGTAGAAACGTCAGACTTTCTTCCAGTGTGCATACAGAACAGACAGCTAGCAGACCGTGAACAACATTTTACAGAAAGTTCTTTATTAGCTTACAATCCTGACTCCACTATTAACACAAATGAACCGCTCCAAAATGAATGTCAATCATCAGCTACGAGACGTATGTCTGGAGTTACCAGTGTTATAAAAATCAACAAGACTGCATGCCTCTCTCTGGTGATGCGTGGCTTGTAATTAGATGAGAATGCATATACACAAACCTCATGTGCGCAGCAAAACACAAATACACTAACACACATACATACATACACTACGTGCATAAACGCAGGGGTACAAACATATGCCTACAAGCTGGCAGGGGACAGGTAGATTTCATAATCCCTCGCTCACAGATGCGCTACAATCCAAGAATGACAACCCCCATCTGATTTGTGTTATCTCTGGAGATGTCCTAGATAAAAGAGTGTTTGGGCTCACTGGTCACTAAAGTCTATGACTTCATGGTGTTGTGAGAAAAACAAGCAGATGACAACTCTCACGATAGCGATAATAGACATATCCAAATGCGGATATCAATAATCTATCAGCATCCGCCATCTTTATAGCAAATGTTTACACTGCTGTTTTTTGCAGAAGTGCGTGTTTGAGTTGTAGTTGTTATATATTTCACACTCTACGTTTTCCATATTTAAAACCTGGATGACCATTTCTGTCATCCAATCGCTCCTTGAGTCGACTTTACAAGGCTGATGTGTCCGCATTATCCTTGTTTCCTCCTGAGACACTCAAAACACTTCTTGCTCCTCAGCAGATATACTGTATACTGCAGGTCTTCCTCGATCACGGATTGCAATTGATGGATCTACTATTGAATGCATCAACAATGCTGCCCTGAACATGTTATTTGTGTATTAAGTGGAGTAGGCGGCATGTGGCGTTTCTAACTTTAAACCTGTCACTTTTAGAAGGACCCTACTCAGCTCAAATGTATAAGCAAGATCCCTGCTAGCAACTACCACACTGTGCCTGTGAAGTCAAAATGGCTGCTGTGGAGGTGGAATTTGTGTTTTTCCTGCAACCTGCCAATCTCTTACTATTTACTTTTCTACATTTCTTTATCTCATCATTCTCTTTATTATCTTTCTGTTTCTTTCTTTCTCTTTCTGTGGAGCCACAGCATTGACATTGTATTGTGGTGCTTATTTGTCCAGGGCCGTGTGTGTACATTCGGAGCAGCACACATTTCCTGTTAACATTGGCGGCTGAAACCCACAAAAATTACCGCCTCTCAGGCCAGTTCTGAAGAACAGACCACTGCCTTGTCTAAATATCAGCCCGATCCAACGTTGTCTACTCCAAATCATGAGACGAAAAGGAAGAAGGGCGGAGCAGATTGCTCTGTGGTGTAAATGGAGCTAATGGGTTAGAAGAAGTAGCTAAACGAGGATTGTCGAAATATCCAAACGGTTTGATGCTCTAATTCTGTCACATGGTCTTTCCCTGGCACGCTTTCCTGCAAATGTTTGCCCTTTTCACAACCCTGCCAGTTTACTTATCTGAGAAACATGGCAAGGTATGCATACATTTGACACACATCCTTTCTCACATTCTTTCCAATCAGACTCAGAATGGAGAATGGTGGCTTCTTCTTCTACTTATGTGTCTACCTAATATGATTGAGGCTCTGTCTGACTGTTTGTGTATCACAGTGCGTTCCTTTGCACCGTAGACTTGGGTGAATGGTGGAAATGCCCCAGTATTCTCTCTGGGTTTTCTCTCTGAGCTGCTCTGCTCCGATACAAAGCCAGTCGGAAACTGGGAGAGGTAAACAGAGGCCAGGCGGTGGGGTGAGCTGTCAAACAGCTCTGCGTGTGATTGAAGACAACCTTGAGCTGGAACATAAACAGCAGGCTGGAGAGATTCTGCAGTCAGCCCCCTAATATCGCATCGGAGGCAGCCATGACGGGCCTGCGTCGGACACAGCCACTCTTGATACGCCGATACAAGCCTATCGGATCTGTACACAACGTGTTCAGGTGTCGAGCAAAGGGGAGCACGCACATACTGTATATTTAAACTATTAAGACTTTGAAAACCAGCAGTCCTGGGCGAGTGAGCTGTAAATAGATAAGACGTCTCTGACAATAAGAAGGGCCGTGTTTACGTTCCACAGCAATAAACTATATCTACATATACTACATATAAAATAACTATGTATAAAGTAATTCCTCCTCACAAAGAGAAAGCAAAAACCTTAGGGCACCCTAAGACCTCGTGGAATCCCTGAAACTATTTAACTCTTTCAACTTTCTGGGGTTTTTAGATTTGCTGTATAGCATTGAATGAGTGCTCACACACACACACACACACACACACACAAACACAACTATAGTGATACACATTATGTACTGTATGGGCTTACACACACAGACGTGCACACATTTGTGATACAGCCTTACACATCTCCGCAGACACCCTTACTTTACCACCAACACACGTATTACATAGTACACATTCTATTACCGCCAATTCGTTATGGTGCGAAGGTGTATTTTTCTCCAATATCGCACAGCTAAAACCACATGTGCTCTCTATGAGCAGATTACATTACTGAATGAAGGGATAACATCACATGATCTTTTAATCACGAGAACCCCTCACTCCCAGCCAGAGAGAAAGAGAGAAGGAAAAGAGGGAGAGAGAGAGCAGACATTTTTACTTAATTGGGATCCTGAGTGCATTTGTTTCCAATAAAGAGGTGTTCTTGTTTGCATTCCCCCTTTTCTGCCTTTTTATTCGTCCTGTTTTTTGCTATTTTTTTATTTTTATCAACACATTGCCTATGAATAATGCTGCTTCATAATTCCCTCACTATCTCGCCATAGCTTTAGGATAGCTGGCAATTACAGCTGGTCCATCATTTCCATTCATAACTGGAAGCTCACTGATTTAGGGCTAGAGATATTGTATGTAGCAGTTTGTTTATAATGATTTGTACTGGACACGGTTGCTCTTCCCTGTTGCTACAGAGACACGTATGTTGGGTACAATTAAGGTCAAACAATATAGAATTCAACTTCAGTGTGATGAGACAGTTGACAGTTGTTTTTTTAAGTTGATAAGGTCTTTGACTAAGATTTGTTTTAACACGGGAGATGCAATGATTCATGATGAATGTAAACGTAAGCTTTGTTAAATGGCATCAAAATGGAATAACAATAGGATATTAATTCACTGGCTTTGAACTGTTATCCACCTGCAAATCATAAACAAGTGCGTGCACTAAACAGGGTTTCTCCATTTGCTCCCCCATGGTTGCAAGTCAGCTGCTGGCCTTGGGGGGAGTGTAGGCCCCTGCCAGGGGTCAAAGAAGCTGATTGGTCGATGAAGTCATTCCGGGAATGATGCCTAAATCTTCTTTCCATGTATAATTTGCTAATTTAGGAATCCAAAAGAGAATACAATGAGGAACAACTAGTTTGTATTATATTTGAAAACTACCGATACAATTTTTTTTTTTTAAGAAAATTGATCATAAAGGTCATGGACATACTTTTAAAATGTATATATTATTTATATTAACTATCATCATATAATACTCCACAATGAATGTGCCATTACATTTTTACAGCCACCGTAGGATCAGTGAATCTAGGGCAATCACATTTCAGACAGCCCTAACCAGAGAATGTGTAATGTGTGTGCTTACTAACTGGTACAGATGTAATATGGGATGCTATTTGTGTGAGTGTACCTTTAAAGATTATGTTGTTCATCTACTGTATGTTATGCTCTCTTTTTTATGTGATCCACACACCTCTTCCTCCCACAAAGGCCTTCCTTACCTCCAACCAGGCCGTCACTGAACAAAATAATTAAGAATAATAAATAAATAAATAAATAAATAAATAAATAAATAAATAAATACAAATATACAAATATAAAAGAGTCCAATGAAGAAGGGCCTATACATAATGTAAACAATTATGGCACTGGTATCTCCCTTTTCTGTAATAATATCCGCTTTACTCGTTAGTTGTTAGTTAGCCAATACCTACATTACCTGTCCTGTTATGTTTGTTGCCTTTAATTTACATGCATGTGGAGTTACATGTAGAAATATGGACACTGAACTAATGCTGTGTTGTTGTGTTGCAACTAAAATCAAAACAATTTGACCCATATGTAGATCTGTTGTTCAACTTCTGTATCTCCACTTAAATTATATTGAATGGGTAAACAACAGA
Source organism: Typhlichthys eigenmanni (assembly GCA_027564635.1). Classification (NCBI taxonomy): domain Eukaryota; kingdom Metazoa; phylum Chordata; class Actinopteri; order Percopsiformes; family Amblyopsidae; genus Typhlichthys; species Typhlichthys eigenmanni. The sequence continues at coordinate 865,146 of JAODUK010000024.1, forward strand.
CAAACAAAAACAAAAACAAAACTTTCCTCAAAACACAGGCAGGGATCATATTGTGTATTGTCATAATTTGCTGGGATGGGAATTTCTCCCATAATCAACAATTACTCCATCTGATACATATTAACACGACGTTAAATACAAAAAGGAAATATGGTCATGTTTGGTCCAGGGTGTTTTGGCATTCTATGTGCATACGTGTTTCATTAAGTAACACAGATGCTTGCAATATAATCTCCTTGAGCATTTTACTGGCATATCTTTACAGGCGCTACAGTATTTGAAACAAAAGGTCGTTTTCCACAATCACCTACGGCACTTTGAGTCCTATGGTGTTACCATCATGACAACAGCCTTAACACATATAAATACCTGGAGAGCACTGGCCATTATTAGACTATCCAACATCAGAAACCAGTGTATCAATACTTTAATTTCAGATACTGTTTTGCTTGCTTCTCTTCCCTTTTTAGATCCATGTTTTAGTAGAAAAGAAAATAGATTTACATGCTTTACTTTTTATTACTTTGTCATTCATTGTGGCCTTTAGTGCTTTTCTCCATAACATGCTTAAAGAATGAAATGCCAATTATTTAAATACATAACTGTGTGCTTTTCCAACAGTGGAATGCGCTAGAAGTTATAACGGCAATTAAATATCATATTAAGCAGAACATATAGGCATATGCAGGTAGAGAAGATATGTGTTAATATAGTGTTTGTTGAGGACATGTTATATACTATTTGTGTGTCTCCGTGCGTGTGGCGCGCATGTGCGTGTGTGTGTGTGTGTGTGTGTGTGTGCGTGCGTGTGTGCGTGCATGAATGCATGGGTGATTGACTTAAGACACGATGCGGTGCATGTAGTGTTTACAGTTCTAGGAGTATCACGTGATAAGCAAAAGATCCTGCCTATTGCGAAGATAGGACCACCCATGTGGCCACGGCGCCGCTGCTTAATAGGAACAGGCATGTACTAATTGTGAGCGAAGCCTTTCCAACACCGAGGCGCATGATGCCTCCGACCAAGACCGATTACGAGGCGTCCAACTTATTTTTTCTCTCTTCTGTTCGTCGTCATCATAAGTGACAAGAGATCGCGGAGGCGGAAACTGTCGATTTGATGGAATATGGTAAAAGCCAGGCTAGCAGCCAGAGAAGACGCTGAAACGATGACACCTGAGGTGTGAAATAATTGCGCGTTGATGCAGGATGATGATTTCTGATGTTTTAAACGTTGCATTACAGAATACAATGTCTATTATCTAATATGAAATATGTTAGGCATATAATGGGTGTAGTTTCTAAATACATTTAAACAAATTAAACAAAGGCTTCATATACAACAGTTTCAAGATAGGCTATCTTATTTATGTATTTGATTGTTTGAATTTGTATTTATATGTTAGTTTTTACGTTTTAATTAGCCTAGGCCTATACGTAGGCTATTGTTGAAGCCTATATTCTAATAAATGTGAAATGTTTAGGCGTATTGCTGCCTACTGGTCATAAACGTGTACTGTATACTATGGATTTGAACTATTTAAAAAGTGATGACTGTCTTTATCAGGCAATTGCATTTAGTTTTAAATGTGTCGATTATGTTGGCACTGTGATACTAATCACTGTCGCCTTATCAATTAATCTAAATTGGCAGGTGAATGCCTGAATACATGCAACATGAACAAAATTAACGACTGAATTAATTTGATACGAGGCCAGTAATATATATGTTCTATTGTCTACAGTCAATAAGAAAAATAACTTAAAATAACTAACCTACAACCTTTTTAGGTGCACAAATTAAATGTTTTGCTTTACTAGGCCGATTAATAAATCAATCCTCAATAAAACTGCACTAATGTGTAGTCTACTTTTCAAGTTGAATATTGAACGTGGTACATAAACTATTTGTGCATTAGAAATTATTGACATGGTTGACTTGCCACAGAAACAATCGAATTTAGTGTGGATGAAAACAAACAATGTAAGGACAGTTAGAGTTAGCCTACAGTTACAATGTATGTTCACATTTCAAATAGAGATCAAAACAATTCAATTTGGTGGATACATAATTAATCCAATATGACGTTAAAGGTTTGTGCAATTGCTTCTTTATTTGTCTAGTGTCTATGGATTAATATAGACTACATTCCCTAAAATCCCTTTATCGCAGCAGGCTATTGCGCTACAGTAGAACTGACATGCAGACTTATATTTAGGACCTCCCCTCTAACAGCTGTAATTTGAGGCTCTAAAATCACCATCGTGGTGGTAGTAGAAAAAAGAATCACTTAGAAACTGCAGTTATAACATTCCTCGGGCCCCCTCTGACTTAACAGTAGGCCTAGCTAGCCTTTATACCTCCTTGTCATAGCAGCGCGTTTCTCAAACAACACTGTTCTCTGTTGAACACCACTTGACTCTCCGGGGTTCGCGCGTACGCACGAAGACTCCCCTGAAGTTTGAGACGCACACGCTAGGGCTCTCCGCTTGGGTGGCCTCTCTACTTTAGTGAGCTGTTGCTAAGCAGCTAATAATAGTAGTGTTTGCTGAGTAATTTTTGCCCTCCTGGAACCAATCAGATGCGAGAAAGTCCTGCAATTTGACAGTCCTGGAGGCGGGATCTCGATTCTTTTCTGCATTCACCCCTCCTCCTCTGCCTCCAAATGAAGAGAGGTCTTTTTTCTCTTCTATTGAATCCCAGAGTTCGCTGTGACGCGCAGCCCAGGGGAAGACCACAGAGAACTCACAGAATGCTACGACCATCGAAGGTTTCTCGCCGCCGTTTTGTGTATGGGAAGCACTTCGTTCACCTCGCTTTTTGATTTAAACTAGTCTACTTTTTAGAGCCACGGTGAATGTGCGAAGCGGTGGAGACCTCCGGATCACGAAATGTTGGAATGGAAGGCGCAGACTTTGACTCGCCGTCTCCAACAGAAGTATGAAGGACTTCATGGGTGTGAAATCACCGAGAGTAAAACTTTGTTGCCTAGGGATATCAATACACGCGTTCGGGGAAATATTATAACGTGGAAAACGATAACCATCGCGCATTCCCCGCAACATGGCCTCGGCTGCTAATGCATCCTCTGAGCAGGAAAACAGAGACCCTGATCGGCCGAGGATAACGCGGAGGAACAGGGGAAACTATACCAACACAACTCCGCTGGATTTGGAGTATTTGCAGCGACCAAGTTACTGCGATGCGGGTTTCGCATTGGAGCAGATATCGGAGGTGCTTATTTTACGCCTTTATCGGGTGCAGATATCTGGTCTTAGTCTTATAGTAGCCGCATATGTGGCCGACTATGTCAAGTCGTAGCTAGGTAACGGGATAGCTGCAGACGGGCAGGGCTGGTGGGCTTCAAACAAAGTTGTAGCCTGAATTAATATTGTGTTGTTTCTTGGAGAAATAGCAACTGAACCCGAATTTAGACTGTTCTAGGTCGGCGAGGCTTGTCATATGTGTATATAAGCTGTATTATTTAGACTTTTTTCAGACCAACGGGACTCCCATAACGGTCCAACACGGTAATGGCTATAGCAACATCAGTAGCCTATAGATTACGTTTGATTAGCCCACATTATAGTCGCGTTCACACCATTGTCCCCATCCTATGTCGAGCATGTTTGCGAGCACCCGCAGAGGGTTTGAATGATAGTATCATTACTAGCAGGCGACCCATTCACCGTTTACCTCGCTTAAAACAAAAATCCATGTGGCTGCCCTCTTCCGTCCACAAATATTGTCGTAACTCCCTCATATGGCTGCTCCACTCCCCACCACGGATCACACAGGCAGCTGAATGGGAATGGGATTGTGTGGTATGTGTGGTTTGGCAACTGAATACCCACATGTACCTTTCCACGGATTTAAATCTCACCACTTGATACACTGTATTGAGTCAATCAAATGTGCTTCCCACGTTGTGTGTGTGCTAACGAGTATATATTTGTGAGCGTGTGCGCGTCGTAGAAAATAATAACAATCTCCCCTTTCCTCGAATCACGTTGGCGATCTAACCACAAACGTTGTGGGAGATCGTATTTAGGTTTACACAACTTAACTTACGTAATAGGCTACACAAAACAAGTATAATGCTATAACAACTGTAATGCACACATTGTTGGCGCGTCGAATTATTCGTAACTTTAAAAGTTTCACAATATAAGGTAGCATAGCCTACATACGTTTACGTATAGGCCTGGGTTATAGACTAAGATTATAGCATACGTATATACTCATTACAATGCAATTACGTATGTATTAACCATCAACAGATTCACCTGTTCAGGTAAGCTTGATTTTGGATGATTCCACCTCTCAGCTTTTGGTTGACAGTAATACTGGGACTTTTGTCTCGTCGCAGGGTAAGGCGCTTGGGAGAAAAGCACCGCTGTGGCTGAGAGCGAAGTTCCAGAGACTATTATTTAGGTTGGGCTGTTACATTCAAAAGAACTGCGGAAAGTTTTTGGTTGTGGGCCTCATGATATTCGGAGCTTTCGCCGTCGGCTTACGGGCAGCTAATTTGGAGACGGACGTGGAGAAACTCTGGGTAGAAGGTAAGATATTAAAATATGTTTTTATTCACTGTATATTGCATGTTTCTTATTTTACACTGGAGCGCGAAAGACCCGGAATGGATTGGCCGGGTGGAGAATGGTGGGGTCTAAATTAACGGGGGTTGTTTATTGTATAGTCTGGCAAGTAGCCATGTCAACTAAAATAATTTTTATTTTGTTTGACCCACACTTTGCTTTGGTCGCGTTGACTTGTGGATGCGCACATATGGCCAGGCGTTATAGGAGACTGAAATTACACTCATACGTTGTAATTAAGTTCATGAGCAGCTCTGGGTAGAGTAAACTTTTGTCGAAGCCGCCATTTTGTGAGAGTGTGTGAGTGTAATGTGTGTGTCTGCCTGCCCCAAGCAGTTGAATGTGATCCGCGCACAGCTCAGAGTGTGTGTGGTCCAGGTTTGGACAGCTCTCAACTTTCCAAAAAGATTTGTCTTTGGCTGTAGGGAAAAAGCGGAGTGCGGGCAGGAACTCGTGTTTGTGGAGTGGTAGACCACTCACATGTTCTTTTAATTCAGTAAATTATTTTTACAGGTTTTTCTTAACTTTTGTCAAGTTTGTTATTACCTTTTGTGAACTGTATTCAAGCAGCATGCCTATGTTTTTAAATAGTAGGCTTTAGATCTTTGTCACATTCCATTACATTTTAAGTAGTTAGTTCATAAATGTATGTTAGAATAAACAATATTTCAATCTAAAACTTTAATATCTTTAGAATAAGATAATGTAGCGGTTGGTCCTGCCTGCACATTTGAGACAATGCCTATACTTTAAACTTTTGACACAAGGGCTTTAGGGAGCAGTTTATCCAGCTATCTGAACCAATACCCATGAATGTTAAGCAATGTGACTCGCTCAATAGCTATACCATTGTGCTTATTGCACAAGTCTCTGTAGTAATACATTTATTTCAATCTTTTCACCATACATTACATTTTTTAGTTGTTTATTTATATATTTATGATAGCCAATACATAAACTTAGAGTTTCAAAACAACCCTCTGACAAAGTGTTTCTCATCTACATTTCTGCATATATCATCTCATAAAAATGTTTCCTGACGAACCACACAGAGCCCTGTTGTCTTCTCCTGTACCCCTGGTAGAGATGGGGAAGGTGCTCACTCTCTCACGCTGACATAGAAACATGCCTTTCCCCACACACACACACACACACACACACACACACACAGTACTGTATGGGTTGTGGTGTGTTTCCTAGGTCCCGGGACGTGAGGGCTTCCAGATGCTGGTAGAGAGGGATCTGTTTGTTTAGATTAGACCGCACAGCTGAGGGATAGATTAGTTCTGCCTAGATCGTGGAACGCCGTGCTGGGCAAGTGTTGCGGGTCCGGCCAGTCGCCTCAGAAACGAGGGGGGGGAGACAAGGAGAGGACGTCGACGGCTGTTTATATTTCACTTGGAAAGGAAGGCCTTTCCACATACAACCCACAAATGACCCCCGCCTGGAGGCTGTGTGGCCCAGGGACCTCATACTCACACACACACACGCACACATGCACCCGTCACATAAACCGCACATTATCAACCGCCGTTGATTGCCGATACATTTTCACGTTGCTGATCTCATCTCAGGTCTGTCGTCACCTGCAATCCGTCAGTGTGGCGGGTGGGGGGGGGGGTTCTGTCTCACAGACCACCACAGCTAGCCGCTGTGTTTATTCTGAGAGCTGTCACATGCCTTCACTGCATTCACAGGGATCGTCTCTCCTCACACGCTGCTCACTCGGCACTGTTTATAAACACTCCGGACACAGGAAGTTCTGTTTATTAGACAAAGCGACGGAGACCAATCGGGAGTTAAACACAGTGTCAGCCACAGAGGATCTATAGCGTCTTTATTTCTGTTTCGCAGAAAACGCAAAGGTAAATCATAGGTTCTCCTTCGTAGGCGTCATAAACATGATAGCAGCGTGTATTTGCGGCAGTTCACATACTCCCCTTAAGATAAATACTGCATTTATGTCGACCGAGGGAGTGCACAGGAAGTGATTAACTGACACAGAAAGTTGTAGTATGGCATCTTATCATACACACACACACACACACACACACACACATGATTATTTGCCCCTCCATGCTCACCACATTCTTTTTTAATTTGTTTGGGCCTGGCACAAATTCAGATACAATTTCCAATTAGAGACCATTGTCGTGATTGGCAATAAATCTCCTCCACTACGCAGTGATATGGAATGGATGTAAGTAAACTGAACTAACTGAAAGAAGCCCCATTAAGTGTAAGAGTTTCTCCTGGCCACAAATGGAAAGCGGAGCCATCCCTTGGCATTCTGGGTTAAGTCAAACAGTCCAAATTGTAAAGAAAATAGCAGCACTGCCTGCCTCTAATTAAAACAGTATCGCGTAAACATTGGCCTTCCTATAGGACAGCCCCCTCACTCTCTCTCTCTCTCTCTGTCTCTCTCTCTCTCTTTGTGTGTGTGTGTGTGCGTGTGTGTGTGTGTGTGCTAAGAGGGGGTCTAGAGAAGGGTCTGGGGCTAAGCTGTGGTTATGGGACTGTGCCTAAAGTGAGAGCTGAAGAAAGAGAGTGAGGGTAAAGGGTGAGGGTAAGAATGGAGGAGAAAGATTGGGGAATGGGGGCTTTTGAGGCCTGGGTTCTGGGCAGGGGTTGGAGCTGTTGAGGCTGAGGGGTTGGAGAGGGTTAAGGGGGAAGAGGATTGTTGGTTTCACTACATTTGACACAAGCACAAGTCAGAGATATGGAGCGGGGCCTATAGCTGTGGTCACCCGGCTTAGCCATAGGTCCCGTGCCTTAATAATATATTAAGCCAGG
>JAODUK010000024.1:872637-883234 GCA_027564635.1 Typhlichthys eigenmanni
CTCTCTCTCTCTCTCTCTCTCTCTCTCTCTCTCTCTCTCTCTCTCTTTTCCCCTCTCTCTCTCTCTTCCTACCTCCCTCTCTCACTTTCTCCTCCCTTCCCGACTGTGTTCGCTTTCGACAAGCTGGGCTGAAACACGTGTTGTGTGTGTGTGTGTGTGTGCGTGCATGTTGCGTGCATGTGTGCGCGAGTTTGCACGCATGCAGTAGCTGACTAGTTTTTTCTACATCTCAAAATGAAGAACAGATCTTTTTCCAGCTCTGGCAAATTGCATGGCGAGATGTGTTATCTTGATAAGCCACACCATGGTGCTCTGCAGAGGTACTCTCTGCTTTTGATCTTCAGCTATTAACGTCTCAATGTGCAGGGTGACCATTCGTTCCTTATGACGCTCCATCAGAATCATATGGGAGTTGTGGTGTGCGTGCGTGTGTGTGTGTGTGTGTAGAATGATTGAGCCACGGTAAAACAGCCCAGCCCAGAGGGACTGAAGGCAAGGCAGTCCGAGCTAGCGAGGGAGAGCTATACAGAAAGGTGGAAAGTTTGCAGGAGGCACGGCGAGCTTTTTACTGAAGGTATCAAGCGCTCCATTATTCTCTGCGCCGAGTTGGTTACCCGTAGGGGTCAAGAGAAGCAAGTGTGAGCAACATTTGTACAGATGTTGTGTTATTTTTATAGCTCTACTCCATTTGCCGGGTGGCATTTCCTTCAGTGTTAACAACCAGGTTAACTGCGCACAGACGTGCTCAGGGACTCAAGCCAATTTTTTTATTGTTACGCTAACTCAAGCGATTTTTACCCCTCCCCTCCCCACACCCACCCCCGAAGACCCTTCCTCCCCTCTCCACCGACCTTACCCTGTCGGTCCAGCCTCAGCCCCCTCGGTACCCCCTGTCCTCGGTACCCCCTGTCCTTCCCCTACCTTGGTGGAAAAGGGATTTATCACTCAGAGAAGGAGCAGTGGCATGGAATGGTGTGCTGTAATGGTTTTAGCTTTTACCCCTTGGGAGGCGGCCATTGTGGATCACTCCCTTGCGTCTACACAGGAGGGAGAAGGCAATGGCAATGGGCTGCACAGCCGTGCTTTGGTGTGCTTAGATATTTGCCCGAGAGCTAGCTAGCTAGCAAAGTGTGCAGCGTATGGTTACTGCTAATACATAAACTCTGCACGCTAGGGGGTCTCAGTAAAATGTTTGAAAAATATTACCATGGGTTACAAGTTATGGATAAACTTCTTCATCTTCTGCTAGCTCATATAAAAAACACAGACAAAATCACAGCTTTCGCCCGTATAACATATCACCAGAATGTCTCTTTCAGAAAATGGTGCAAAGGGGAAAAGTTGAAAAAGCTTGAGGTTACTTACTACTAGGAACTACCCATCACAAAGGGGCTTATTAACACACAAAAAAAACATCTTAGCAACAGCACGCTTCTCTGAGGAATAGTAATGGGCTACATCCTGCAATGGTTCTACCAGAAGCATGTACTGTATGTGTTATGGGATTACGCCTGAGGTTTGTCAGCCAACATCTAAGCAGAAGTAAATGCTGATTTAACATTTTCCATGTTTTAATGTGGCCCGATAATTCTGGCAGGCTGCGACGAGACGTACGGGAATGTTCAGAAAGGCAACCAGTGTTTTACATGTTGACATTTCTTTGGTTGGAAAGAGGGGGTAATATTCAACTCTTATTTTGAAAGCTGTACCGGCCGTTCCCGAGCGCTCATGTGTATAAATAAGCTTTTCTGTGGTCAGCTCACCTGCAGAACGTGTCTCCTTTATCCAAGACAGCCATTTCACTCTCATCATTACTCGCATCATTATTATATTCAGTTCAATTTAATATCTAATTGTATCGAGTACATTAACCACATTGAAGCTGGTGGAATTGAACCATGTCTGCTTTGTGCTTTCTAGCTGACACGCCAGCGGCTGGTGGATGCAGATGGGATCATCAACCCGGGGGCCTTCTACATCTACCTGACAGCGTGGGTGAGCAATGACCCCGTGGCATACGCAGCTTCGCAGGCCAACCTCCGTCCACACCCCCCAGAGTGGCTCCACGACCGCACGGACACCATGCCAGACACCCTCTTCAGCAGTAAGTCAGCAACACTGATGGAGTCAGTAGAATTTAATCAAATCAAATGTAATGAACATAATGAGCTGAAGTGCATCCAACCTAAGCAACTGAAGCTAATTGAACTCAATGTACTTGAATTGATGACTAGGAGTATGATTTATTTACTTTAATTGTGTACTAAGTATAAGTGCAAACGCAATTGAAAGTAATTCCATTTAATTTCTGTGTGAGAGAGTGTATAACGGACTTAGCTGTCATGCCACTGCGAAACCTGCGGGTTGTAATGCGTGTAGTGTATTGCTGACAGCTGACAGCTGCCATCATCATCAGTTTTCGCTTTCACTCAGTGGACTGAACCCTTTGAACGTTCAATTAACATTTTTTCTGAACGACACATTTCCTTGAAAGCTCTTGAACTACTTTCAGACGTTTGCCAATTTTGATGGGCGTGGCAAGTGTTGCGGCATATTTGGAACCCGTTGGTATTTTTTAGTAGCTATTTCTTTAGGTCTAGTCATTATTCAGGTCATCATCATTAAATGTCACTTTCATTACCATATTATTTAATATTAAATGTATGGCATCTCATTCTGATATGAAATGCATGAAATATAATATCGGAATACTGTATGTTCACACAACATTAGACATATATTCTTCACACAGTTGGTTCCACCATCATCTTGTGCATCTGTAGGCTACTGCTTAAACACAACGATCTACAGCAGTAAAACACAAACAATGGCTTTGTTGTGGTTGCGGCCATGTGATCGGTGTTCAACCCACATCCAGCCAACTCCTCCCTGTTTTGTAATCTGCTGTTCAGTCACTGCCGTTCACGTTCATTGAACATGTAGCAAACGTTCCACCATCCTGAACGCAGGGTCAGTTCATGTAACCACTTGCGCAGGTGTCTATCATTATGTCAATGAGATCAATTAAGGCCGTAGGGTCTCACAGTGCACTATATCCTTTCACTGTTAGGTTTGTTTCACTGTTTCTGTCTGTCCGCCACATAGCTGCTCCTTGTCTTAACGGTAAAGTCAGTTATTGCTAGTTAATTGTAAGCTAATACACTTTTTTCAAATTCAACATATACCTCCTCGCATTTCACTAGCTTACCTTTCTCTGTGCGTGTTGAAAAAAGAATCTGATACTTCTACACAGCCCTGGCTCCATAAATAGTAACATAAACAAAGTGGCAAACATCGCTCGTATCAACAAAGCCGCAGTGCTACTATTTGCTTCACAATGCATTTCTATGTGCGAGGCGGCACCGCGGAGGACCGCGGGGCGATAGTGCTTTGATTTGAGCTCGGAGTAAGCAAGCGTTCCCGAGAAAGACGGACCCCGCCTTTAACTTTAATTGAGATTGTAGGCTTTACCACTGTGCTGTGTTTGTGCACGTGCACGCTTCTGTTTGTGCGTGAGTGTCAAGCTCAGATTGCAGCGCCAAGAAACAAGGTATGGCTTACTGTGGGTCGCCTAATGATACCTGTGGTATTGTGGTAATCCTGACTACCGTGGGGCCTACCATTACACACACTACGCACGCACACGCGCACACACACACTCGCACACACACACACACACTTACTATTAAAACTCAGTGACCCCCAACACTACACACACCCTGTTCTCATTTCTCTACCACACAGACGCATGCTCACATAAAAAAAAATCACCCAACATTCTTGTCTGATTCCAGCCTGTGATTTGGCACAAGCCAGGAAGTGCACCGTGGGGGAGGGAAATGATTGGCCAGCGGTGACTGGGCTTGGGTGGGAAGCACAATTGGATAACAAGCAGGAAGTCCTTTACAGGGGGAATGTGATTGGATAAGCAGCGTGAAGTGCTCGGCTGTGCAGGAACCCCCAGAGCAGATCTGCGTTGGCCGAGGGCCAGCCGGTGTCCTAGTGGAAATTTATAGTGGGGAGATTATAATGGGCCAAACCATGTTAGCAAGTGCTGCTATCTGACCCTGCAGGCAGCGTGGAACACGCGCGCACACACACACACACACACACACATACACACATACGTCCAAAACATTTCAAGCTAGCATTTCAAGCTTAGCACAGCATTGGAGTGATTAGTATGCATATCAAAGCTAGCACATTATGCCTATGTGAATGTTTGAGTGGGTGTTATTTTTGATCAGTAACGATGCTATGATTGACAGTGAGTGACAGCATGCGGCACATCATGTATTCCACCCTGACGGCCACGGTGACGGCGGTGGTTTTGACGTTGTAATTACCGCGAATCACGGTCGGCAGTGACACCGTGCTCTGTCTGGGACTGTCTGATAGTCATTAGCCAGGCCGGGCTCACACACAGGGGCTGGGGTGGACTCAATGGAGCTCTGTTTCGAACCGCTCTGCCTGCGCAGGCACGCACGCAAGCACGCACGGACACGCACGCACACACACACAGGCTCAGTGGTGGAACAAGTCTGGGTTAGGAAGGTAGCGGGCTACATATTGGTGGTTTGGCCGGCTAGCGGACTACAAACTGCAAAATGATCTCTGCAGATGGGCTGACCGATCAGAACCCGACGCAGAACTTCACGGCGGTCGTGAAAATAGCCGGTCAACGCAGAGAGTGTGACACGGAGTTATGCACCGGTGCAAGGCTGTCATGCCTCCGCAAATCCCAGGGGTCAATATGGATAGTGTGCTGTTTAAAACCAAACACATCTGCCAACATCAAATGCCATCCCTTTCAGCTATCCACATATTCACATTTCCATAACCACCATTCTACCTCTTTCACTTTTTCTCCCTCTCTCTCACCCTCTCTCTCTCCCTCTTCCTCCCTCCCTCCCTCCCACCATCCCCTTCCCCACCAGTTCCCGCCGCGGAGCCCATCGAATACGCACAGTTCCCCTTCTACCTCAACGGCCTCCGGGAGACGCCCCAGTTCGTGGAGGCCATCGAGAGCATTCGCGCCATCTGCAGCAACTACAGCCAGCAGGGCTTGCCCTCCTACCCCAACGGCTACCCCTTCCTCTTCTGGGAGCAGTACGTCAGCCTACGCCACTGGCTCCTACTGTCCATCAGCGTGGTGCTAGCATGCACCTTCCTGGTCTGTGCGCTCTTCCTACTCAACCCCTGGACCGCCGGCATTATAGTGAGTGGAGCAATGGGTCTGAATGTGCTGGCAGATTAACAACACATGTCACCACTAAAATAGAATTCAACCTCTAACTTTAATTTATATTTTCTCTTAAAGGTGTTTTATGATATTTAGATTTTTTATAAACATCACTATACTGTAGCAGCAACTGTTTTCTTTGTAAAGATATAGCGGCGTAATTACGTCCTGAGCAGAGAATCACACTGTGCGTGTTGCTATCCGAGCTCCTCTGTTCTTTGTTTACATAGCAGGGCTGGCCGCCGCACATGCGAGTGTGTGTATGTGTGTGGCCCACAGAGCATTTGTTTTGGTTTAAGATGCTGGTGTTACTATTGGCGGAAAAGTCATATAGATTAACTTTAAAAAGCTTCAACCAATACTGTAGATGCATTGCTATGTATCCCTTCTTATCAGGACGTGCCAAGTGGGTGATTCATCACCCAGCTATGTGACATAAATGGAACGTGGCAGTGCAGTCTCCCGTGTCTAGGCCCGGTACCCTCATGGTTAGAGAGAATCACACCATCTCTGAACAGGGCATGAAACCCCTGTCTTCTGGTATCCTCAGCCATTCTAGATACGCTTCTTGGGTAATAGTTGTAGCTGTGATGTCACGAACGTCCCGAAACGAACACGAATGCTAAGAAAAATGAAAAAATAAATACCCACTTACCTAAATGCATGCCAGGTTTCCTACTCATTATGAATGACAGCCCAGGCTGCCATGTGGTCCTATGGAAATCCCTGAAGGAGAAGCGAGGGAGGAGCAGAGGCTGCTGTGTGATGTTCTGGCCCCCGGACACTATTGTTTATCTTGTTCTGTGTGTTTAGTCTGCTCCAGCTCTGCTCCAACTCTCGACGCTAAAATAAACGAGGAGGGAACAAAATGTCTCCTCACACCGTCTGCTGCGACACACACTTGCGTGCATGCGTGCGGCACGCATACGCTCACCACACCATACACACACACACACACACACACACACACACACTCACACACACACACACACAGTGATCTGGCTTTTCTCCTGGTGGCGTGTATTATATATATCTTTTACGACAGGCAGTGGCCGGGCCACCCGAGCCCTCTTAATAAGGGAGGAGTGCACCTCCTGTTCATCCTTAAGGCTTTACAAGCGACATGAAAAGACGAAGTTATGGAGTGGCTTCAAATTTAACCGCTTGCTCTGTGCAGAACAGGCCACCGCCACGACGCCCATTATAAACACACAGATACCACATACCCACATACCCGCACACACACACACACACACACACACACACATATCTATCCCCACCCACCGTAGCCCTCTTCAAAGAGTTTGGGCCCTGTGTAACCTGACACCTGTCAGCTGATAATGGCATTTACTCCCAACTCCTGTCCGGCTCTCCTCAGAAGCTCATACACGCGTGCGTGCGTGCACACACACACACACGTATACAGGCCTACCGGTACTTCTTGCACACAACGACAGCAACAATGGAGAAGTTGATAGTCAGATGATATACCCGGACTACCACAACAATACTAACATGAAAAATAATGTATAGAATATTACAAATGAAATAATGTGTTGATAACACAAACTGTTTATTTGCCACATATCAATTCCCACGAAGATTATGTATCATAGCAACCAAAGTGCCTCAGTTGAGTAAACGTTGCGTTTCCAAAAATGCTTGTTGGGCAGCGCTAGGAGGACACTAGGGCTTTGGTAGACACACGGCATTAGGCTTTGCAATATGTTTCCAGTGTGTGGTGTTTTGATTTGAACTCGAAGTTAGCAAGCGGGCCTTATTATTGCTTCTTGTTCCACAGGTGTTGGTGCTCTCTCTAATGACTGTGGAACTGTTTGGCTTCATGGGGCTAATGGGCATCAAGCTGAGCGCTGTCCCTGTGGTCATCCTCATTGCGTCTGTGGGCATTGGCGTGGAGTTCACTGTCCATGTTGCCCTGGTACGTGCCTGCACACTGACGGCTTATACATCCAAATCCACCAAAGATTTGAACAAATTTAGCAAAAACGTACGGTAAACCATTCTAGTCTGATACATGTGTGTTCGAAAAACAAGTAGGATGGGATACAATTATTTGTACATTACTGTATAGTTACCTTTATACTATAAAGGTAAGGGAAATGTAATATCTCCCTTATGCAGAGGCTGATTTTAAACCCAGGATTGGATTATTATTGTTATTATTGAAACGTTAATAATCACCATAAAGCTTTTCTAAAACAAAAAAAACGTTGTATTGTTGTTTTGGACTATGTGAGTAGCCCTCTGAGTGTGTATGCTAACGTCAGTATGCGCATGTGTGTGTCACCCAGGCGTTCCTAACAGCCATCGGGGACCGTAACAGGCGTGCTGGGCTGGCCCTGGAGCACATGTTTGCCCCGGTGCTGGACGGGGCTTTCTCCACCCTGCTAGGGGTCCTCATGCTGGCAGGGTCCGAGTTTGACTTCATCGTCAGGTGAGTGCGAGGCGACAGCTTGTACACAATTACTCTCAGACCGGCCGCACCGTATTGGATGGTGGAGGCTATCTGTGTGTGTAGCAGATGTTGCCTTTGACCTTCTTGCCACACGACAAATGCTAGCTAGTTAGCAGTAGTCCGTACAAGACAGGTGATACATCTATACACATCTATGGCAGAATACATTGTATGTCATTACTATATATTATGAGGCTCAAATGTTTGGGTTTCTCAAATACGTGACCATATTGTAAACAGAAACCCCACTGTGAACGGTGCTACTTGTGTGTTTGTGGCCTTTTGTTGTGTAGGGTGGTGTGTGTGTGTGATGTGCGTCTCTCTGGCGTCAGTAAGGGGTTGAGGGGCCGCCGCGCCTGTGCCTGCATGCCATACACACACACACACACACACACACACACACATCTGAGATGCCACTCATGCATGAAGGCGGCTCTCGCTTCCCCCTCCTTCCCTCCATTGCGTCTCCTTCACCCACATCTTCACCTCCTTCTCCAACAACTCCATTCACCAGCCCTCCTTCTGCCTCTTAATCGTGCCCCCCCCCCCCCCACACACACACACACACATCTTTCTTTCATCCTACACACACACGTCCCTCCTTCACTGTCTCAGAACGTGACACTTTATGGGGAACCCAGTTGAAGGTCACCGAAGATGAGGGGGTAGAGAGAGAGAGAGAGAGAGGGGCTGAGCGAAATAGAGAGTTAGAGATAGAGGGAGGAGAAAGAGAGAGATAGAGGGAGGAGATGGAGGGAGGGCAGATAGGGGGGGGAAGAGAGAGGACAGTAGGGAGGGAGGGAAGGCTTTGGTAATCTCTCCCAGCAAGAGGAACAGGGTGGGTTGCCACACAGAAGAGAGTGCAGGTGGACATTTTAACTGACAAATGCTGGGCGGTGGAGGGCTGCCCACGCGACTACAATGCACGGCGTGTACATGTACAGTGTGTACTGTGTGTGTGTGTGTGTGTGAGACAGACTGCCACACACAGGGGAGGAAGTGAATGCAGGCTTGTTATTCACCCGCAGCCTGCGGTGGAATTAAGCTAGTTTCCAGTTCCTAAGTCTCATATGGTTGGCGGCTGTAGGGCCGCAGGAGCGCTGGTCTGGGTAGCCATTAGATGAGGTAGCTGCATAATTTGGTTGACCTAACCCTCGAAGAAATGGAGGCCACCTTCATCAGTGGGGTCTGGAGGCACACACTCGTTCTCTCTCTCGCTCTCTCTCTCTCTCTGTCACTCACACTCTCTCTCACTCTCTCGCACACACACACACACACACAAGTCACTGTGTACTTCACCACCACTGCTAGCTGACCTTGTAATCAGGGGGGTCAATGTGCGATGATGTGCCTGCAAGACAGGAGTTGAACTCACACACACACACACACACACACACACACACACACACACACACACACACACACACAAGATGAATGTGTTATGAACACATATAAATGCACAAAAACAAACATATACCCATACACACACACACACACACACACACATACACATGTGCACAGGGCCCGTGGGTCTTTGGGTAGCTCTGGTTTCTGACTGCGTCCCGGGCCTCCATTTAAAGGTCCTGCTGTTGTCTGACCAAACAAAGCGGCGTCCCAAGACCGTGCAATAACAACAGGCACCGCTCGTATAGTCCTGCTCGCACACACAGAAATGTTTCCCTGGCTTTCTCCAGTCAGCCCTGCAAATGTTTTCACTCTAAACAGCCTGGTTGTGTTGGTGCGTTGTGCACAGGCGTGCACGTACATGCGTGTGTGTGTGTGTGTGTGTGTGTGTGTTTGCATTCATGTGCATGCGTGTGTGTGTGTGTGTGTCTGCGCACTTGTATGACTTTGTGTGTGTGTGTGTGTGCGCTTGTACGACCATTATTGCTCATTTGAGATAGTTGGATTGGAGAAGTATGTCTTATAAAGAAAGGCAACACTCCAATAAAAAATGTATTCATTTGATACCTATGTATACATATATACAGTATATACTGTATATATATACTGTAACACGATATTATTTGTGTTTTACAAGTGGATTTGTGTGGATTTGACTTCTTACCACATACCAGTCACAAATGCACAGTTATGTACTAAAGCATACCATTTTTCAGCAAGCTGCCAGGTTCTCAGATAATTATAATCCTGTGTAAACTGACATGTCAGCGGCAATTTGACATTCATCATTACGTTGTGTTAATGTTTTTGTTGAAAGCCTAAAGTAGCATGTGACAAATACATTCAGAAATTCACCAGAACCATTTTTTGGGTCATATTTGAATTGTGCTCTCTCGGTTGACTGTGGTGAAGAAAAACACACAGAACATCTATCTTTTCTCTGCTTTAGTTCTCTCTTGACTACTGCTTTACTACTGCATTAGCCCGATTCAGACACACACACACACACACACACACAGGTATTATAAACGTGCGCACAGGAGTGTTTAGTCTGAAGCCCATCTGTGCATGAGACCATTTATCCTCACATTAATGTTTTGGAGTTAATATCTTGGTCTCGACAAACCACAAACACGCACACACATACATTGTGCTTACATGTACTGTACCCCACTGCAAAGCGAAAGCCCCCATCCACACACACACACACACACACAAACACACCCAGTGAGTCCCCGGTCCGTAACGAGCGGAGTGGAGTGGAGAGCAACCTGAGAGTGCCCACAAGAACCTTCGGGAATTAAGGGAGCTGGAATGGGTTGGGGGGTGGGGGATTGAAGGGAGAGAGAAAGAGAGGGTGGGGGGTTTGAAGGGAGAGAGAGAGAGAGAGAGAGAGAGAGAGAGAGAGAGAGAGAGAGAGAGAGAGAGAGAGAGAGAGAGGGTGGGGGGGGAGAGAGCGAGAGAGAGAGAGAGAA
>JAODUK010000024.1:892774-904438 GCA_027564635.1 Typhlichthys eigenmanni
GCATCTTGCTCAAGGATGCTTACAGGTAGGTCAACACCGGGGTTTGAACCCACAACCTTTCGGCTGGGAGCCCAACACCCAGACCACTAGACCATCCTGCTCCCTCCTGCTGTGTATGGGACAATAAAAGCACCTTTACCTTGACACCTACTAAAGCATGTAAAAGTAATAATACACTATTGTGTATATACAGTATAGTTTGAATGTATTAATAAGAATGGCATTTGGAGTCCTAATTGTTAATTTTGTGACAAATCAACATAAATTGTAAGAATAAGCAGTTTATTTTCCTGCAGGAGTTAATATTTACTATAGGAAACTTTCATTTATTTATTTTTTTTATAAATTTTTTGAAAATCCCCCAGTTATATCCCTTCACAGGAAATAATTGTGCTGTTAAACAGTTATTTTCAAAGGGTGGTGCAGAACATCTCTGTGCGTGTGCGTGTGTGCTCGTCCCTCCAGGTGGTGAGGCAGTCTGCTGTGGCTGATGAAGCAGTACGCATTCTCCGCTCAGTGGAGCTTAGGCTAAACGGAGAGGGACGCTCACCCAGTGATGCAGTTCATCTCAGGATCAAGGCTGTTAAGGACACGCTCACACCCACACATACAGAACCATGCTGAGAACACACACACACAGAGTTCCAGATTTGGCAGGAAGGTTTTCGCCAGTATAACAAATGTCTGTGCTCTTGTAGACATGCAGCCATACACAGGCACTGTGGAGTCATAACAGTAGACTGAGGATACAGTACGAACGCAAGCATGCACGCACACACAGTGCAGGGCAAACATGGGCGCCTTGGAAGTGACAGATCTTACTGCTAGGGAACAGCAGCTCGTATAACATGTCAACCCCTCCCACTGAGAAATGTTGCTCAATACAAATACTTCTCACACACACACACATTCTGGCTCCGAGACGTGCAGGTTGGACGATAAGTGAACAGCTAGATTTTTAGTGCGTATTTATTTAAAGTTTGTGTAAAGGAACCCAATCATAATGTGTGCTGAACACAATGTGAAATGGAAATTTTACTTCTTAAAACCCAACTGTTATATTATTTTTGTGCCTGTTATTTTCCAATTAAATATCTACTGTATCAGTGTCACATGAGTGTTGGGTACCTTTTACTGAATAAGGCACGTTTACCTAATATAACTATTCCTGCAGTCATATTGTAAATGTGACTGCAGGTCAATTTACAAACACTAAATGTATTTAAATCTTCTGTGTGACGTACACTTAGAAGTCTTACTTTAGCAGTAATAGTATTTTTTAGTGTCAATAGTTATCTACATAAATGGGCAAGGGAAACTTTAATGTTGGTAATGTCAATATGCAAATTTGTCAATTTGTAGAGGTATATTTAAATGAGGCAAGCGTCCTTGCCTGACACTAAAGTGAACTTAGGAAAGATGTAATATTCAGAAAACTGTTTTGCATCCTGAAGGAGCCTGCTAGGTTATGTTGTGACTTCCTACTTCACGTGGTAGATAAGATGTGATTAATTAGTGCTTCAGTCTTGTCAGACAATGGATATGCTCACAAGATTAGATTTTGCTGTTGGGCTGCTAAATAAATAGCCATGAGAACTCAGATGATGAGAATAATTAAAAACGACTCATTAAGTTTTGGATCAGATATTTATTTTGTACTGATGACAAACCATTAAATCATTATGTAAAAAAAAAAGTAGTTAAAATAGACATTCTATTTGCTGACAAAGTAAATATCACAGAAATTATTTACAATGACCGGACAATGGACCACCTCTTCTCGTACATTTTCCAAAGGCAGTGATTTCAGGGCAGAATGAGGTAATTGTTATGTATGAAAACATAACGCACCTGAAAGTATGTTGAGTCTAAATGTTCTCATCCAGGTCCCAGAATCAGACTAAACAGAGAGACGCACAGAAACCCAGAGAATTTAGCAAATCCCCCTCTGTACAGCTAACAAACTTTCATTTACATCCAAAGGAACCTACTGTACAGTATGGCCAAAGCAATACTGCCTATCAATTATATCGTGTTGAAAAGCACTTTGCAAAAGATGACAACTAAGCTGTCAACCGTATGTTTGGTTGGTCGTTATTGAGAACAGTAAATGGTGAGTCACATTTTTCTTTACAGAATGATGAATAGCACTTTGTGTTGTAAAACATGTCAGCCAGCTCTGGGTATGGGAACCTTCTGGTGCACCTTGTTGAGTGAGTTGCTCGGGGTTTGAGTGTTCGGCAGAGGAAGTAAGCGCAGCAGTTTCCTGAGCCAGGCTGCATTCACCTCCGGCCGAAGACAGCCTGTAGAAGACAAATGTATCGGAGAACAATTCGTGAATACCTTCATTTATCTCTCGGCTGTAATGTAGACATCCGACTAAAGCGAAGATGACCATTTAATAATGTGACTCTAAACGAGAAAAATGGGTTTTAATGATGTGCATATATCAAAAAGCCACAGAAATGCAATCATGTACGCATGTGACGTGTTACTCTGAGCTGAAGAATAGTGACTTAGCAAAGCAACCGACTAGTGCATTTATAACAATTATATTTATCTAATTATATAATACATGTATGTAAATAATGGTGCTGTAACAATCTTCCAGGACAAACACATCATCAGGTTGACAGATTTAGACGGTCATTCGGGGGTTTGCGTTTGTCGATTGGTGCATGTTATGTTATAGACATGTTCCTCTGTGGCTTAAACTGGCTCTGATTGATGGTGAGTGGACCAGACTCCTGTTCCTGCTGAACTGAGCCAGTGGTTCTGTAGAACTGATTATCAGCTCAGTAGGCACAGGAGGCCAAGCCCTAGTCGGAACTCTTTAAACCCGACTACTAACTAAACCTAAAGGTTTGAATATACAGTACTGTTGAATTAACATCTCATTCAAAACTGGCACTCAGCCTCAGCCTTTTCTTTTTTTATACATTTCTTTTTTATTATTAAGATAATCTTTAAACTATGCATGATCTTGTGTGTGTGATCTAGATGTCTCGCTAGGCATCAGCATCTCAGACCAAAACAGCGCAGCCAGACCGGCTGTGAAAACAAAAGAAGTCGCTTAGATTACACGACACACACACGGAGTGTGATGTCATGCTCAATTACTCCACTATATCATTACATAGAACTAAATTTTTACCTGCTGTATTGTTTAAAACAACACCCTTTAAACTGAAACCTACAAATGATTGTGAATGATTTTCCCTAATGTAATCCAGTTGAATTAAGTGTCATTTTTATGACACTAGATCAGGGTTGTTCGTAATCACCAAGCTGGGCCTGTTTACAGTGAAGCTTTGTGGAAGCCAGGTGAGCTGTGTGCCTGGCTGACAGTGAGGGCACCTCACAGCTCCAGGTCCAGAGAGACCACTGCTGGCTGGTATGAGATGAGGAATGTAACCCACATACAGGTCCACTTAACGCTGGCACAGCGTTGGAAGAAAAGACCAAAGGGCTGTTCGGGGAACGGGTTAAATCAGGAAAACGTCTATAATTACCGTAACATTTAATTAGGCTGTTTTTCATAGGGACCACAATGTATATTACATCACTGAAAAATGTAAACGATGACGGCATGCATTTTAAATACAATTAGGTCAAAGACGTTAGTGTTACTAAAATACATTAGACATCGAAAAGGTTAGCAGTAACGTTTATGTATAGCATTAATGGAGCTGTGTTTGTGCTGGTATTATTTTGGAAGTCTTTGTACAAGATTGCTTTTGTCTTTTGATGTACAGAGGACCATTTCCCTCCCATTAGGGTGTAATAAATCACCTTTTAGATATGGGCTCAGATGGCAATGCCTCTTACAGGCCTTTGATGGTCATTACTCTTTTAACAGGCCCTAAATATAGGTCTAAAACAGGCAGGCTCCACATGGCCCTCATTTCTGATTCACACATCTGTCCTCATTTAGTCGCCATTTTGTCTGCATGAATATAGAGCGCGACAATGCCTCCCCAGCCGAATATTATAGAATGGCCAATTTTAAAATACATTTTGAACCATCTGTCACCGTTGCTATCGTTTCAGAACAATGGAGAACAACATTACTCAATCGCAGTAATGGAAAACAATGCCAGTAAAACGATAAAAATAACTTTTTTTTCTCTCTTTTTACTAGCTATTGTGTCTGTTGTTCAAATGCATGCTTTAGTCACATTTACTACAGTGTTCTAACCGTGTTTATGTATATAGTTCACTGTCACTCTACATGTTAGCAGATAAAGTTCTATTTTAGGGCCTATTTAGACAGTTTCAATAATGTTAAAAATAATGCTAAACATACACATTATGGTGTCATCGTATCTGAAATTAACTGCTGTGTTGTCAGCGGTGAGAATGTTGTTAATCTTACTATCAGTTTGAATTGTTCCGTTAACCTTATCTTTACTGATTTGGGACCCTTCCCATAGCTATGGGGATTCCCAAATTCTCTGTCAACCAAAATGTGTTATGATCCATTTAGTTTCTTTCTTAGTGTGTTCAAGAATGCATTCAAACAACTCACAGTTTTGCTGACAAGAGAAATCTTAGAATTGCTGTTGAGCAAACGTGCTTGTACTAAACCAGAGAGATGACTTAAAAAATAATATATTGTCTGACATCTGTAATAAGGTGTCTACATAGATTTAACTCTTTGCTGAGGCTTCTTCCACAGCATGGATGTACGATGTTATCCGTGCATCTCAATCGCTATTGCCCTTATTGTAAATATGTGAAAGTACTATGTTAAAATACAGCAGTGTCTGATAACACTGGGAAGAAGGAGGGGTCCTGCACTACCCTAGCAAGAATAAAAATGATGTATGACGATGAAGAAGAAGAAGCCTGGAGTTCTAGGACAGCTGGAGAGAAACTAGCAACAGTTGGGTCTCCCTAGGTCTCATTAGTAGCGTCAGCCGTCACAGTGTCTCCTGAGGTATTCCACTCTCACCATCCACAGCAGTGCACGGTTTAACCTGGGCTACACTCTCCAACACTACCGCTGAACCACAGAGATGGAGACGGTGTGTGTACCCGTGTATGGGGAAGGGGTGGTGGAGGGGGATCGAAGAGAAAAACAAACAGCGGGAGCGAAGCGTGCGACTCATTAGCGACGTCGCGCAGCGCGTCAAACGTGTCAGTTTGCCTCGTGGTTTGGACAAACAAAAGACAGGTGTGTGTATTTAGGCAACGGTGTGTGTGTGTGTCTGTGTGGCTGACAGACTGCGAAGATGAGGAGAAAGGGAGTGAGGAGGGGAAACAAGGGTAGATAATAGGAAGGAAGGAGACGGTGCTGAGGGAAAGATGGGTGCAACTCATTTAGAGAAAAGAAAAACAGGTAAGACTGGAGTGAAAAATGCAAATACACTCAAATACACACGCACACAGAGCCATGTGACTAGTGGGGCCGCAGCATTGGTGTGTTCAGTCATTGTTATTCTTTGCTGTCTTTGTTGCGTGCTGGGTCAAGCTCTCCTCAGGTGCAGAACTTAGCCACTGTGAACAAAGAGGAGATCAATCACTGTTCACCAATCAGCTAAGCTCTGCACCTGGCTGGAGAGATGCTCTGAGAGTCTCCTGCATGCGCACGCACGCATCGCGTTAAGCCATACGAAGATGTATAAGCTAGATTTCAAATGTGTAAAGAGGAAATGTATATGACGGAACGCTCTGCGCGTGTGCCACATTTACTTTAGAAACGGCAACTGGTCATAGGAGAAACACAGACGCTGCTGCACAGTGATAGACTAGTTATAGAGTAACCGTTTCATCAGTCCCACACGACGACACACAAAACTGAGGTCACACACTCTAGTCATGCCTTATTAAGTTTGGGTCTTCTGGGGACGTGTGTGTGTGTGTGTGTGGGGGGGGGGGGGCTACTGTAGTTTCCATGGCAGCTGGATGGGCCCAGGCTGTGTGGTAATCCCTGGCAATGTGATTTTATCATAAGTCACAAATCAGCACGCCAGGAACCCACACAGCCCAGACATGAAAGAGCAAGAGCTCCTCTCTATTTTTCCCCCTCTCTCTCTCCCCCCCCTCTGTCGGTACCCAACCTCTCTCCCCTAGCGAGAAACGTCAAATACCAACGTTTGTAGATCGCCAACTTCTCCTGCTCTCTCTCTGTCTCATGCGTGCTGTCTGAAGCCGACATGAAAGGTCATGTCTCTCTCTCTCTGTGCGCTTGGCTAGCTTTCCCCACCCCCACCCCCCTGCTCTCCCATTGGCCACGCTCGGCTACATCGGCGATATGCCCCTCATTAAGCAGATCAAGAGGGATTCCAGAGGCATGTACCGGGAAAAGGGAGAGAGCGGAGGAAAGAATTACCCCCGTTCTCCAAAAAAAAACAAAAACACACCGAGAAGGGAGTGCACCCTGACAGACATGTTGTTTTCACACACAACAACACACCTAATCCCTCTGAACTGTACTTGTGTGTGTGTGTGTGTGTGTGTACGCTAAGTACCGAACCAATCCCATCCCGGATTACTTGGGTGGGATGGCGCTTACATGGTTTTTATTTTAATTACTATCATTATTATTCACCATTTATGTCATTTCTCTGCATGTGTCTGCATGCACAGCATATGTTCAAGACTGCCGGTCTTTCTGAGATCTCACATGCGTGGAATGCGCACGCACGTGCAGTATGCATGCCTAGAGCGCACGGGAGCGTGCACGTGCGCAGAGTTAAAACATCGGTGTATCTCCCAGCAGTATGAAAACACAAGGACATGGGACGGCTCATCCATCACTTTAATTGGAGGGCGATCTGGATGTGAGTGGATCTGACTGTGTGTGTGCTTTACAGAGGGTCAGTTCAGGCCAACATGCATCTCGAGAGGCTTCTCCTATTCTCTTCTCTGCTGTCTCATGCAGCTCCATACCCATGTACTAGTTTGGAGAGTCCACAGAGAGGTGGCTTGAGGCGAGTGAGCATTTATGGCACAGTCCTGTAGACCCAAAACAGACAAGCACTGTTCATGTGTGTGTGCGTGTGTGCCCATCAGAGAGATTTATCAAGAATGAGAGACACAGGACGCGAATGCTTTTTATATATACTGCAGCGTGTGCGTGTCTATAGAAGTATAGAAGCCTTGCTGCAGCCTGGAATAGGATGTGGGGCTTTAAGGTCGATGTTGAGAAGTATTTACTATATCTGGTGTCTCCCAAGGTCACACAAGAATCTCATGGACCAATGCTCACTGGATGGGTCCACAGATAAGAACACACTGCAGCCGGTGCTTAAAGACCCAAAACACTTCACCAAAGGCAAAGTATAAAAAGCCTTGAAAGTCTTTAAAAAACAACGTGTTTGTTATTGAATTGACCCAATACTGTATATACTATATACAGTACATTTTTATATACATTCCGTCTGTGTTTAAAACAGCTAGGGAGTGATTTACAGTAGGAAAGTTGTTTTAGTCAAGATCATATAATGGTCTGCAGTCAGTTAAACATTTGCATTCCTGTAACGCCATGAGTCCAATGAATATATAAACGCCTTCAAAGAGACCGGTATTCACTTCATTCCTCCCATCCATCCTTATCTTTTTTTTCTGTCTGTCCTAACCACACGTTTCTCACTTCTCCTCGTTCTGGGAGGGAAGTAATATACGCCTTGCTGTTCTGAGATGCCCAAGGTCCCAGTGGGTTTCAGACACACACACAAGGAGGGTTTCAGGGTAAGCACTGCTAAAATGACTGCACATCTAACAGAGGCATTACCTGACCTGGACTCTCGCCTTCTCCCGTTTGTTTAAAGAACACATTCCCAAACACATCCTGTGAAATTACGGCGGAAAACCCCATTAATTTAGTTACACACGCACACGTGCAGGGCCAGGCAACGCACGCTAATACGGAGGCATGAATTCAACCGTACCAACGCGCGCACACAATGAGTGGGCTCAGAGAGGAATGAGAGGCCCTTCCCTAACTGCATATGGAATCAGGATCGATCGAGCACAAAGTGTCTTTTATTGAGGCCGTGGTGGCGAGGTAGGAGATGGTCAAACTGTACTATCAAACTATCGTAATTCTAACTTACGTGTGGATGTTGTTTTATTCTTTCTTTCTTTTTTCTGCGAGATAACCTTAGCATGGGATTTCTATACGTTATCGGTGGATATTGCTGTTGTGTTTCATAGGCCATGGGAGTTGCTTTATGTTGGTATAATATTTTAGTACTGTTCCATATCTTCTGTAGAAGATACTTTTTGAGGATTTCACTACTGATAAACACAACCAACCACTTATGCCGGGTTCAGACTTCATAACCTTGTTGTCTTTTACGATGGTAACCATGCCAGACTGTTGTTGTGCCATAAAATCTTGAATTGTCTTGGCCGGGAGACTGGCCACACTACACGTATGACACCGACATATTCGAGAAAGAGGGATCGAGAATGTGATGCTTGTGCAGTGGTCTTGTGTTGCATAAACTAAAATCTAAACAGACCATGTTACGGCTCCTGTAACTAGTGGATGTTAACGTAGCCTAGCTACAGCTATAGCAAACTGACCGGGTTGCTTAGTTGCTATTTCTTTATCTTTTTTGATTCTGTTATTGTACTCTAGCCTACTCCCTCGAGGAAACATAAAAATGGGACCAGTTGCCACTGCTCAACAAACCATTCCTCAGTTAACTTGTTCCACGTAAAGTTCCACCTGACAGCAGCGACGGCAGCATAACTCTCTCTCTTCGATAGCCTGTGTTTATATGTGCAACAGAGACCACTTTGTCGGAACACATAGGAGTTGTCAAACTTGCCAGGAAAATAAACAACATTCTGACAGGCTAGTCTTTTCTTCGGGACCTCGTGAGGCTTCCCAGACGCCACATCGCTGGTCTTTGATTATGTCACACTACACGGAGTAGTTACCGTTCGTTGTCCCGACACTAGAAATGTGTCGGCCACGACCAAATCGGGTCAAAATCAAGTTTGCGCAGTCTAAACCAGGCATAAAATGAAGGTTGTTAGTTCTGGGATTAAACACAAAAAGAACAAGAAGTGGGATAAATGTTAATGGTTACTGCACCAATTGGCAAGGTTCAACTGTGAGGGCACAAAATGGAGGGCCACGTAAAGGTGCTTAGAACAGACATCCGTCTCCTGGCAAATGAGAAATGGTTACCTATGAGGTCAGAGCACCATCTCCTCCACCACTCTGCATGCTGATTGGTCCATCTCCTCCTGGACCAGTGAGAGGCAGCGACGGGCCAGAGCCTGCTGTCTTGTGTCCTCCTGTACCATCAGCTCCCCATAAAGATAGACGCCCATAGCCTGGGGAAAAAGCACCCACATTCTAACCTCCTTTGTCCATTTGAGAGCGGGGGGGGGGGGGGATTAGATGATGTATTTCCCCCTGCTAAACTTTGGCTACATCTTTTGAGGTGAGTGAGTAAGTCCTAATAAAGTGAAATAAGCTGACCTAATGTAGCATCATAATATTATTTATAATAATAATAATATATTTGATTTGTAACGCACTTTATATTCGAAGAAATATCAAAGTGCTACACTAAAGCCTACAGTGATTTAAAAGAAACATTATAATGCATAGAAGCAATGGGAAAAAGGAGAGGATCTGGAATCAACAAAAAGCTTTGTTGAATAGGTGGGCTTTACGATTTAAAAGCATCCAGAGTCTGTGGTGTCCTTAGGTGGTCAGGCAGAGCGTTCCACAGTCTGGGAGCGGCTGATCTCCCATTGTACAGAGCGTGGTCCTGGGAGCTTTGAGGATGTATGCTGAACCAGAGTGGAGGGTACATGAGGCGGTTTGTGGGGTAAGGAGTTCCTTGAGGTAGGGAGGGGCGTCGTGCGCCGTGGATGCACTGGTAAGTAAGGACATAGCATGCATGCGTGCTTAACAGTGTGTGCACAGTGTTTTACCTGGTCGTGAACCAAGAAGTGTTCCACGTCACGGTAAGCCTGCGAGTGTCCATGTTTGACCACCAGCTCACACCAGCGATGCCTGACCTGAGAGCCAAATACACGCAGAGCAGCAAGGAATGAGTAACACAGGCACAGATGGCAACTGCACAGTGTGCTGAAAGATCCTCTCGTGTCAACCGCAAAATAATTGTGTCTTGTGTTTAGGGAACACACGGTGTTTAAAATCAGTGTTACCTTGGCTAGTGCTACAGTACTGCACTGTATATAGCAAAATCCTTCGCAGCAGCAGGAACAGAATGAGTCATGTGGCGTTATCAGAACTGAACCCTGAGATGTAGATAGTATACAGACAGATACACAGTTCCCTATATGGGGATTAGCATGTCTGAGATAGGTTTCAGGATGAAAAGCACCACTGTCACTCGGTGCATCTGTGCGTTTTCAAATAAAATGAGTCATGCATGTGCAAGTGTGTGCATGCGAGCAAGTGTGCGTGTAAGCTGATGCCTGGCCTTTCTCCCGGAGGATCAATAGGAGCTCTGTTGCCGCGGTTACAGGGGAGATCAGAGCCTGGTTCTGCCCCCGTCTCAACCATCATCATCCCTCATCATCTGCTTAGTGTGTGTGTGTGCGCGCGCGCGCGTGTATATATATATATGTGTGTGTGCGCCTGCATACATGCATGGGTGGCACTCTAGCATTACTACAACCCCTTCTACGGTTACTCAGAAGTGGCTAGTGCTTACGAACCACTCCGTTGAACAAACACTGTGTGCGTGCGTTTGTTTTGATAATGCTGACATGCATGTTCCAGTGGCTGCTCCAACGCATTCTGCGTGCCACCTGTTTATGAGGCCACACTACGGAGACAGAGCAATGTTCCACGGACAAACAACGCACATTTGTGTCCACCTCTAAATAAACACAAGTTCAGAATGGAGGTGGAGGCTGTATTTTACAACATAAAACACTAGTATCTCCGTTCTTTCATGTCTCGCACACACACACACCTTCTCTGGATGGGCTTATGCATATTTCCTACGGTGTATACCTGTAATAAATACATATGGACATATATTTTGTGCAGGTGTGTTTTGCTTAGAAGCTATTGCGTATCACATGCAGTGCTTGAGAAATATGCTGTGCAGGATACATCTCATTTCCATCTGTAGTAGCTGGCAGGCAGGGGGCTATAGCGATCGGCACAAAAACAACAGTGGTTGCAGGTGCACACACTGCAAATCAACATAAAATAAAACACACAGACGGTTCCTGTGTTAGTAACTCTCAATATCTCATCTTCACAGATTGCTTGTTTAGACTGCAACACGACAGCATGTCAACTCAGCCCTGTTTAATGCGTTCATTATAGAATATCCAGTTGATGACCAACACAAGCAATCTGTCCCGCCATGTTGCACAGGAATAAAAAAATAGTAAGTAGGTGTGCTTCAATTAATAATCTCACCTGTGTTCTGGCCTGGGGGGTTTCTTTCATATATGTGTTGTGTGCGCGCGCGTGTCTCTGTGTGCATGTGTGTGTGCGTGTGGAAGCGCACACACCTCCGCCGGGCCTGCCTTTTATGGCCTGCGTAGCCCAAGCAGCTGTTGCCTGCGCGGGGTTACATTCCTAGGGAGAGCCCTGTGGCGGAGCAGCTGCCCGGTGCACTGCTCTTCACGACCTGCTCCGCCCTCTTGTTCCCCGCTCTGCGGCAGCACACGCAATTACACAGCCCCGTTCGTCCATGGGGGGGG
>JAODUK010000024.1:904448-925339 GCA_027564635.1 Typhlichthys eigenmanni
CATCCCCCCCCCCCCCCCCCCCCATCAATGTGATCATGTGCGCATGTGTACGTTGGCCCGCTAATGCCAGCTTTCAGTACACACCCGCATTACAGTCATTACTATTAACCGCACCGTGTATTAACAGCATGTCAGTATTTTATGTCATTCTTAGAAATAAACTTGTCTATTAACCGCACCCGTGTATTAACTGCAATTGGTAAAAACACAACCAAAAAAGGTCGGAAACCAACCACTCAAAGATGTTATATTCTCTGTGATCCGTTTCTCCAACACCGATCCCATAGAAAGAACCTCCACACCAAGTTCGGCCAGACGTGCAAACAACAAAGCCCGCTGGTGGGAATATCACCAGTGTCGAAGAAGGGTGCCAACTTTATATCACTTTTTGTCATGACACCGGCAATATGGAATATTGCATGCATTATCAGATAATGGGCATATTCCAGAACCAGCGACACAAAACCTCATTCCTGCACAAGTTTCGTACAGACTTTGAGACGCGGCTCCAGAATGTGGATCCGAGAGGGCACCGAGACGTGTTGTGGACTTATCTTCGCTCAACGTGCGGTCACTAGGCTACTCAGCATCATGCTAAAGAAAATGTAATATAACCGCGTGGACAGCTTTCATTGGATTTAATTTAATGTTGTTTATGTTACCGCCTATACTCTAACTGATTCAAAGCCGGCAAGACATGACCTGGACTAATCAGAAAGACTCATCTTTTTTCTATATCTGCTTAATGGAATGTAGCCTACAGAAAGCATGGACATCTTTTAATCAACATAGTGGTAAGTAGCCTACTGTATGCTTTGTAGTAATATTGGTAAGATTTGTTTGTGGGCCATCATGGAAACCCATGGAAAATATTCTAATCGCACATGGAGTGCGATTTAATCAAGAACACGCTGCTGCCCGTCTCCGAGATACAATCTGATATAATATATTAGCTTTTGTGGTTGCAGCACAGCGGATTGTCATAAAGTTATACATTTTTAAAATCACGTTTCACAAGCTTTTACCATAGCCTACACCTGACCATACCAGACAGAGAATGTGCAAATATAGACTGACATATTTATTGGACATAGCCTAATGTTGGTATTATTTTTAAAACAATGTAAGAAAATGCACAAATTACATGCATATCATATTCACCACATGTTGTCTCAATTAATAAATAAAGTAGGCTAGGATTATTTAGAGACTGTTAATACATCTATCTTTTGATTCATCTACATGGTTTGTTTACTGTTCTGTTCTCATGATTTCCTCAAAACCAGACGCATTGCTACTGTGACTGCAGTATATTTGACTTTCACATGAGAGGCGGGCAGGACAGAGAGCGGGATGCCCATGCCCATGTGAAAAGCCTTCTACCATGTCAGATTATCCTACTACCATAAATATAGTTTTGGCCTTAAAAATTATAATAAAAATAGCCCAATGAGAGAAAGCTTTTTTTAATATGCGTGTATAGACCGCACCCGAGTATTAGCCGCAGAGCTGCTGACAGTTTGCAAAATCAATGTAGCGCTGCATTTCCAAGGCCTGGCGTGGAAAAGTACCACAAATAAGACCGAACCTACGGCACACAACTCTGTCTGAATGCTTTCCTAAATGTCTACATTGATTTCTAGTTTTGGGTTGTTCCTCTCCTGTCTCATTTCCCCTCCTTTGCTTTCCTTTCCTCTCATGTTCTTTATTTTCCTTTCCTCTTCTCTCCTGTCATCTATATTCCTTTCCATTCCCCTCCTCTCCATTCCTTTCCTCTCGGCCTGTGTGTCAGGGTTCCTAGACACTTGATGTGGTCCAGGGGTGATTCTAGGGACTAAAGCAGTAAGGCCAACCATGGCAGCAAGAGTCCATACTGTCACAATGTGGTTCTGTGTGCTTGAACGACAGTTGGTCTTTGAGCACACAGACTGACGCGCACGCACGCACACACACATTCACATGAAAATGTTAACACAGTATCACACACCCCGAGACTCATGAAAGGAAGTGAGCCAAAGTCACGGATTCTCTCCCATACATGCAAACACATGCTCCAGATCTCTCTCTCTCTCTCTCTCTCTCACAGTCACTCCCATCTTAAAAAAAGCCACTTAATTCCCACACACACTTAAACCAGTGCTCACACGTTATTTTCCACACCAGATTAAGCCTGGCCCAGAAAGAATTGCCATAAACAATATTATTGTCAGAATCATGTAAAGGATGTGGTTCTGATGTTGTCATGTGACATCAATTGTTCGTTTTGATTGGTTAAACCAACATCACTGCTTGGCTAATTATTACAAATAAACCTTGAAGGTTAAAGAAAACTAAAGGCACATTTTCACATTTATTCTTCCAGACATAGTGGAATTAGGCTGGAAAGACACCTATTAAAACCGCAAGGACCACTACTTTCACCTGTCGCTGTATGCTCTGTGTGTGTGTGTGTGTGGAGCAGAGTGTGCAACAGGCAATATTATTGACGTCTGAAAAATGATTGAGGTTTTTGTCCATATATTGCACGATAAGTCGATATAGTAATTATCATGACAGGCATACCAGAATCTAACCTGGCTCCGCCCGACGATGCTCTCAGCTCAGTTTATTTCGCTGAGATAACAGTCTTGAAACCCTGATCACGTCAAGCGTTCGCACAGCCACCCTGCTGGCGACCCAATCAGCGTGGGTTAGCGAGATGACGTTGAAGTCGAGCGTGTTGATGGGGCGATCAAACCAATTGTAGTCAACGCCGATTGGTTCAGCGCTGTCCAAGTAGGAGCGTGACCAGACCTATTCTCAAAGTGAATATGGTCAGGTTTACACCAGGCTAATTCAAAATAAGTGTGTATAAAGAGAGACATTAAAAGAGACACTTAAAGTACTACAACATAAATACAGCTAAGGGATATTGATAATTCCATAATTAGAGGGGGATCTCCCCCCTGACAGCTGTCATTAAATAGGGCTCACTGAAGCTTGAAATATAATCTAGGCACGTGAGTGTCCCCCCAGTAACACACAATGTGGAGACCTTAATCTTTGGGTAATCTAGTAACACCAGTCTCCTTTTACATCCTCCACACAGTTGGGAAACTCTCCATTCTTCTACTGTGATAGAGGCGGTGCCAATCAGAGGCATATGCTAGAAGATTGCACCAGTTTCAACGGATCAAGCCAAGAACCACACGGGGGCAGTTTACAATGGAGAGTTCCCAGACTGATGTGCAGAAACATGCCACACCGCTCACAAGAGCAGCATGGTCACAGCTGGCATCAGATGGCTGTCTTCCAGATCATGGGCCAGAGCACTCACAGTTGTAAATGCTGTAAAATGGCTTTCATGAGCCATAATACACATTCATACGATGTCTTAACCTCAGGCCAGCATTCACTATAACCTTCTGCTCGTGTTTCACTCCAGAGTGAACTGAGAGAGTGTTTGGGGAGGGTAGTTGTGGAGGGGGGGTGGTACAGAGAATAATGGCCATATTTCTATGTAGAGACATAGGTGATTAACCTCGTCTGAATGACATTGCCCACATTAGGGCTGGACCATTGCCTTCAGCTAGGTGCGTTCGCGCATGACACTGTCCATGATTATGTGCATAATGATCCAGTGCATTTTATTTTGTATAAGGTTTCCTTAAAATTGCAGAAGACAATCTCCTTTTCCCTGCCTTGTCACTGACAAGGCCAAACTCATGTTGCTACTCTCCTGCAACGTCAAACGGATTTTAAACGAGGAGTCTAAACATGTCTTCAATTAAACAAAACAATACATTGTTGTATTGTGCATACCGCAATTGTGGTAATGTCACATTCATATGCTTAAATCTAATTGTCAGTTTACGTCTACATTTAGATTTACTATTTGATGCCAGTTATTCTTTTGCAGAATTTTCCATTGACTTTGGATCTTGAACTAGCCTGACTGGAAACCATGTAAAAGTGGTCCTGACATCCCACTCCAGCACAGTAATATAGCACATATTGATACAAACTGCTTTATGTCCAATAGCAGCTGGGGGAGGCACTTTTGATACACTAACGCTGTAACCCAACAGCTCGTATAAATAATAAGTGCTTGTAAATAAGGAAAATATGTATCAAGTCCTCCTTTTTCAGACAGGGTATGACTTAATGATGGAGGTTAACGGGAGTAGTTTACAGGCTGTGCTGCAGCTGTTCTTCACACACACGCACGCATGCACGCACGCACGCGCGCACACACACACACACACACAATGTGTGTAGTTCCGCTGCAGAGCGCGCGCACACACACACACATCAATACCCTGCAAACTGCAAAAAGTATACAGTACACACAGAAGCACATGTGCGCTCTCACGCTCGTGCACGCCACGCACACAGAAACATCATTAAAGGCTAAGCCCATAATAGCGCCATTAAGAAACATTGCAGTGCACTAGAACATAAAGAAAAATACTTGTAGGATTACGACAGTAATGGCAGCAGTAAAGTGGAGAGCTGCTATTACTGGCCAATTTACAACGGAGCACTGAGATCTCTGCCTTTGTAGTGGAAAGGGAGCTTCAACAGACATTATGTACCAAGGAAATTTAAGCGTTTGTATTTAAACGGGGACTCACCTCTGCATCACGTTGCTGAAGGCTGTAGGCCCTCTGCAACAGTTGTAACGTGGCCCCGCTGAGTGTTTCTACGTCCAGCAGAAACTCCTGCAGCAACACCAACTGGTCTGACGTCAACTGAACAAAGGGGGACAGAGTCTCTGTGTTTAATATGCAAATGCATTCATTATAGTAAACAAACACAACTAATATACCTCCGCACACACTCGACTTCATTCAGTATTCATTATAGTAACATTTTTCAAACTGCCAGGGTCGCGAAATTATCTAGACTAGGGGAATTATATGTGTTGCATATATCAGATGTGCTAAAATTAAATTTCACTTTGTACAATATTAATTTCACCAACACCACTGGGGACACTTGATGAAAATATCATGCAAATCTCAACCCGTTTCTCTACTGCAGTGCAATAACTGCTGAAATGTTAGATGGCAAACAGAACGCAATGACGGGAAGGTACAATTTGATTTGAAGAGTGTTGAGACAATAAACCTGGAAGAAAAGAAAATGGGTGAAGGATGAAATATGAAGCATAATCGTATAATAATTTCAGGAATGTTTCCTCTTTCTAGGACGTAAAGCCCTGCCTCAGACTAAAGGTTCTTATTACAAAAAAATATCTTATGCCATTATATTTAAGCCTGTGCCAAAATTCGAAAGCACAAATTCAAAGGGAAAGGTACCGGCTCTTAAGTAACACTTAAAACCACCGGTTGTAATCCTCATACGGGATATACTACACTCTCTTCTGATGGCTCATGACTCATGAGGATACTGATGAGTCACTTGTGAATCTAGAGGATTATTGTGAGGATGTGGGTGACTCCCTGGAGGGACCCATGAGTCTTTCAGAGACTTGTCCGGCCTTGCCCACCTCGCCCTGGGATACTAAGCCCTCACACACCCAGTGTAAGCCCACTCTGGGACAAAATTAAAGGAGCTCCACAGAGGGCCAATGTGAAAATGGTTGAAGGGAGGGTGGGGGGTGGGGGGTGGGGGGGGGGGGGGGGAGAGAGGGGGAGAGAGAGAGAGAGACTGAACAGAGTAAGATTAAAACTAGAGTCGGGAGAGCAAAAGAGAGCGAGATGGCAATAAATAATTTTCACATAAAGCATTAACCTTCCCAGAAAATTCACGAAGCTGCTAACATCAGAAAAGTCATTAAAAGTAACACCTTTTTTTTAAATCCTGAGGAAAAGATAAATATTTATTTATTATCAGTGTGTGGACATTACTTTGCGTTACAGTAAAGGCAGTCGAGCTAAAGTTCAAATTCTCTTTCAAATGCTGTGTCATTGCAAAACAGAGTGTCTTCAATAAACATCCTCTACTCTGCGATACTAGCAGATAGCCTGAGATCAGGGAGGAATCCAGCATACAGTTGTTGCTGAGTCGAGGGAATATCATTCATACAGACAGTGGCTGGAAAATGGTCAAGTCAAACAACGATGTTGCTGTATCACCCCCCAACACACACACACACACACACACACACACACACACACACAAACTGATGTCCATCGAACTCTGTGGAAACTTAAAATTCCAGCCTTTCACCTCACCATCCTCTCCTCTTCCTCCTCCTCCCACCATTTTGAGAGTGTTTTCTACAGTGGGTCTCCAAAGGGTGTACCCAGGTCCTTCAACCACACACACACACACACCTACAGATACAGTACCACCCAACAACTGGGTGTACTGTAGCTAACCAGTAAAATGTCATGTTATTCCTTACAGTGCTAGTGCCCGACTGGCCACCTCTTTCTGGAACGTAACAGTGGGCCTTTATGTGGGGATTTCCAGTCAAAGCCTCAAAGTGAAAAATACGCTCATTGATGAACGCCGAAAAATATTTCACCATTTCCACACATTAATTTTTAATGATTGAGGGGCAGACTTGCTGATAGTTGCTGGAAATATACTGTATGTAATAATACATTATTAATAAGGCGTATAAGGCTTCAAGTCAGTACAAAATTGCTGCTGCTTCCACTATAAATATATAGCATTTTGCATGTGCTTGTGTGCTCGTACATGTATTAGGAGGGAAAATGGTCAGCACGTTATGGCTGACTACTCCTTTATTAATGTGTGCGACATCAAGAACGGCACACGTACGTGCGCGCGTCATCGCAAAGTCCAACAGTGGCCATGAATAGTGCAGCGCTGAGAGCACTTTTCCACTAAATAGGGGAAACTATCCCTCCACCTCAGCCCTGAACAACAATCACAAGAGGGCGACATGTCTGAAGCGTGTGCACACACACATGCATGATGGTAAGAGTAAACATACAGAATGCATTTTACCCTCTCTCACCGTCCCATTATGTGTGCAAAAATTACATTTAATTTTTAAACGGGTCAAACCACGCAAACTAAAATGGGACAGAATTTATTTAACTGTACATTTTTTAATGTTCATGTATAATTAGAGATGCAGAGAGCAAAATTATTAATTATTATTATTATTCAGATGTTTGATACAATACAACAACCCCAAGTGAAGGAGTTCAAGTGCCTCGGGGTCTTGTTCGCGAGTGAGGGGACATTGGAGTGGGAGATTGGCCGGAGAATCGGAGCAGCGGGAGCGGTAATACAATCACTTTACCGCACTGTTGTGACAAAAAGATCTTCTGGGCAATTTTCGTTCCTGCCCTCACCTATGAAGGGTGGGTCATGAGCAAAAGAACTAGATCACGGGTACAAGCAGCCAAAAGGGGTTCTCTCAGGAGGGTGGCCGGCGTCTCCCTTAGAGATAGGGTGAGAAGCTCGGCCATCCGTGAGGAACTCTGAGTAGAGCCGCTGCTCCATTGCGTTGAAAGGAGCCAGTTGAGGTGGTACGGGCATCTGGTAAGGATACCCCCTGGGTGCCTCCCTAGCGAGGTGTTCCAGGCACGTCCGGCTGGGAGGAGGCCTCGAGGAAGACCCAGGACTAGGTGGAGAGATTATATCTCCACACTGGCCTGGGAACGCCTCGGGATCCCCCAGTCAGAGCTGGATAATGTGGTCCCCTGCTGGACCTGCTGCCCCTGTGACCCAACTACGGATAAGCGGATGAAGATGGATGAATGGATGGATGGATATTTTACACAATAAATAAAATAAATCGTATTTAACTACGTTAAATATTGACATTTGAATGGCTTTTATATTTATATATATTCATTCCTTTAGCAAAACCTTCTGCAGCTGGTCTGCAGACAGAAAAGTCTGTCAGTTTACTGACACAGACATAAGCACAAGCAAGCACAATACTCTCCCAGGCAAGTCTCTCTCACACACACACACACACGCACACACACAGGTGAGTTACAAAAGCTCTATATCAAGAAACCTCACAGGACCTGGGGGAAATATCTACTGAATGTCCCTTTTCACGTCCTGACCTCTAAACTCCAATAGCACAATGGATCAAGATTACACAGCCAGACAGCTTGCTCTGTGATTGACAGCTTGCAGCACAATGGAGACGGAAGCTGCAGACATATTTGGAAAACAGGATATTAGGTCTGCCTCCTAAATATAAACAATAAAGCTTACAAGGTCTACTCTGTGCCCATTTGTGTGTGTGTGTGTGTGTGTGTGTGTGTGTGCGTGCGTGTGCGTGTGTGTGTGTGTGCGTGTTTGTATTTTTGTGAGAATATCAGGTAATAGCAAAATGGAAAAGGTTTGCGTGTATGTCTGGGTATATTAAGTAAGTCAAGCTATCGCTGTTATGTAAACTATATTGCATACAAAACATAGCAAGGCTATTTAGCCTTTGCTAAACACAGAGCATAAGAATGCTGTTAATTCAGTGGCACATGCTCGCACACCATCAACTGGACGTTTATTGGAGGAGACACTTTGAGATGTAACCTTAAAAATCAATGATGTTATGATAAAAGGAAGGGAAGTTAAGAGCTTCGAGCAAATAGCTCCTGTTAGATTTGTGGCTCCCTTAAACCACACTTAATTAAACCACACCCACTCATCTCTGAAAGCAGCACAGAGACATACTTATATATATATATATATATATTTTTTTTTTTTTTTTTTTTTTTCTGCATCCATCCCACAAGCTACCTATTGTTCTATATTTCCATAGCAACAGCAGTACTGTACTCTATGGGGGAGTTTGTGTGTGTGTGTGTGTGTGTGTGTGCGCGTGATGCGCATTATGGGAGAGTCATATCTCGACTAAGAGTAGAGGTGCTGTGCCCATTCAAATGTGCCATTTGTTTTGTATTCTTCCAATTATGTCAAATCATATGCCCATCGTAACACAAGTCCCAATATCGGTCTCCAATATCGGTCTCTACTGCACAGTACGTTACCGACTGTGTCCACAAAACATCCTGGCTTGCGTAATGCCACAGATTGCCACTACTGCATAACAAAGATCAATCCTTGCTCTGTCACTGTATACCTACATTGTTCCACTATTCTGCTTGCGTCCTGACATTTAAACCCAACTCACACCATGTACCAACCGCTACAATACCAGCCTGGTGTCAATTAAGTACGGAAGCCCCCTGTCTCCCTCAGGCACTCACTCCTCAATAATGCATGTAATCCTCTTCCCCTGAGACTTCCATTAATTTACTATCACTCCCATTGATAAATAAATAATACATTGAACTAAACTGTTTATTTGCTTGTGGTGGTCATGACAGAAAAAACCTACATAAACCCTAAGGTTATATTACTATTACCTTGGTACACTAGTGATTCATCTTGATTTTATTTTATTTTTTTATTACATTTGAATCAAATAAAATAAAAAGGCAGCTCTTCTGGGAAGAAGTCATGAAGAACATGATAGGAGAAAACAAGTCTGAGCGCAGATATGAGAATATATGGATGAATCAGCAAATTAATGGGAGGCTAACCATAACAAGCTTTCTGATGACTCTATTAAATAAAAACATCTTTCCGAATCTCCATAGCATCTTTTCAAAAAGTTCAAAGTTAAAAAAGGGGTGTTTCCATGGCTTCCCCTTACCCCCCACCGGCCCCAAAACAAGTGAGGGGGGCGTGGCGTCCCAAAGCGCTCGTTCACTCACACTGTATTATGGGGATGAGAGACACTGAATAACTGTGACATTATTAAACCAAACTGTGATTTCTGGGAGGCCATTGAGCAGAGTGTGTGGCTGTGTGTGTGTGTGTGCGTGTGTGTGCGTGCGAATGCGATGCCATTGAGTCGCTCCGTTGCCTTTTATTTCTGTCTGACCGCAGGCTCGTAAAAACGCACTCTGGCACCAGCAGCTAAAGGCTCCAGCCCACGCCTCAGGTTTCACTCTTATTTCCCACAAATCCCTTCCTCTCTTGCTCTCTGTCCCTCTGTCTCCCTCTCCGTCTCCCTCCCCCCCTCCCCCGTCTCACTTCTCGCCTCTCCTGTCTGCTCCTCACTTCACTGGTCCAACTTGTCTGGCCTCTTTTGCTGAGGAGGAGGAGGAGACACCGCAGATTCATTGTCCCCTTTTTCTTCTCCTCCGAGCTGAGTTTAGATTTTAAGGGTCTAGCATTCACCCTGACTGTTGTACCATAACCTGTCCCCATAACTACCGCACAACTACCATTGCAGATACATGCACAAATAATGAGCTATCGACAGCTCCCTGCAGGTCATTAAAATGCACAGCAAAATAGCTTATGCACTCACAAATACGGTGGGGGGAAATAAAATATATATATGGAATTTCCTAGCGCTTATAATGACTCAAAACACAATGCAACAGCCATCGGCCTCGCCCTGCACCATCCTCCAAGTCAAACCACTTAGCGGGCGCAGAGGGTGTTTGGTTGCTAACAACACACCTTCATTTCTTTTTGTACAAGGTTACGTTCTCTATAGCCGGCCCACAGATGATTGTATTGAATTATAGATCACGGGAAAGAATGCTTCTCTCACTCAGTGTGATGCGCTCCGTGGGCAGGCATGCGTGTGGGTGTTTAGCGGATGGCATGGCCGCTAATGAAGGGCGGCTGCAAAGTGTCAAACAGAAAATCTATCCGCGGCATAGCGAGCGCGTCGCGTTACAATCGGGAACAAAAACACGTCAATAGCAAGGCGAGATGATACTGTACGCCATTAGAGGATACTGCAAGGATACGACACGGGGTACGGATGCCGGGCACGCACGCACGCACGCCAGCACACACACAAACCCACAGTGGGCCTGGCTCTCCCACGACCAGCTGGTCAAAAGGTTAGCGATGCTGTCGTGTTAGCCTTTCAACGTGGAGCCAGAGCTACTCCACCCCTCCCCGTGTTCCTTCCCCCTCCGCTGATGTCACTGCAGCCCGCCGATGACCTCAGAGATAGAGAGAGACGGGCGCGCAGTAGACGGGCGACCTCAGCGATGACCCGCTGATGTCACATCCTGTCTGGCCTGGGATTGTGTCATTTACTTTCTTATTATCGCTCGCCACAATGCCA
Source organism: Typhlichthys eigenmanni (assembly GCA_027564635.1). NCBI lineage: Eukaryota > Metazoa > Chordata > Actinopteri > Percopsiformes > Amblyopsidae > Typhlichthys > Typhlichthys eigenmanni. The sequence goes on from JAODUK010000024.1 coordinate 915,490, forward strand.
CCGGACTGTGAGTGAGAGTGGTGTGTGTATATGTGTGTGTGTGTGTGTGTGTGTGTGTGTGTGTATGTGTGTGTGTGTGTGTGTGTGTGTGTGTGTGTGCACGCGCTGTAATCACCGTCCTCTACACCAATCAGCCTAATCAGGAATCACAAAACATTGGGAGTGTGTGCAGGTGTGTGTGCATGTGTGTGTCAGAAATTCAGACCGGGTGCACGCACACAAAAACGCATGCGCTTTTCCAACAACTAAGCTAATGTATCAGAGAGATTCACTATTGTATATGGTAAATGGACTGCATTTATATAGAGCTTTTATCCAAAGCACTTTAGACCTCACATTCAACCATCACACACACATTCACACACCGATGGTGACTGCTGCCATGCAAGGAGCGACCATCCACCGAGAGCAATTTTAGGGGGGCGGGGGTTAGGCATCTTGCTCAAGGATGCTTACAGGTAGGTCAGACTGGGTTTGAACCCACGACACTTGAACATATTTAGTATTATAAAGTGTCCAACAAGTACCAGTACTAAGGTGGTACCAAATGGTGAGCCTAGTCTACCTCCAGCCCCCGGTAACTGTTCCTTCCTATCTCTGCCCAATCAGAAAATAGCATGGGGTCACATGTAGTTGGATACATATTGGAGGTTGAACTAAGAAAGCAGGCACACATTGGGCCCCACTGTGTACCATGAGGGGAAATCAACAAGGTAAACACAACCTCGCACCAAGCACACACGTCCAGCATCTGCCCAACATCCACACTGAGCCCTTCCTCTCCTTATCTCTCCATTCTGCCTCCTCCTCCTCCTCCCACAATCCCTAGTTCCCATCAACAGCAAACCTTTAAAAACACTGAGCACAGAGAAGCCTTTGACAGGGCTCTGGAACAATAGGGTAGCTGTATGTTGTTTGTGCACATGGCAGCGCTAGCGAGAGAGAGAGAGAGAGAGAGAGAGAGGGAGAGAGGGGGGGAGAGAGAGAGAGAGAGAGAGAGAGAGAGAGAGAGAGAGACACATCCAGACAGCTGGAGGTCAGATTAAACAAAGGAAGTGATGAGGAAGGGTTTGCGAGATGAGGAAGATGATAGAGAGGGATGGAGAGAGCAGAGAAGGAGCTAGAAAGAATGGAGAGAACAGTGTATATCTTCACCTCTGACCTTGAATCGGAGAGAAAAAAGGAAACCTTTCGGTGTGTATAAATCATAGCTCACTTAGTATTTCCAATACTAAGTCAAGTCAAGTTTATTTATATAGTCCTTAATCACATTAAAGTCTAAAGGGCTGTAAATACTTGCTTTTTAGTGTGTTATAGGAGATAAAACATACACACACACACACACACACACACACCAATACTGTGTTTATACAAAATTGTCACAAGATCGCAGTTACCCCTGAAACCACACACACCCAAGATTCACATTAAATGTTCCCTGACCTGGCCCTTGATATCTACAGGGTGATGTGTAAGTGTACAGACAGCAATGCGCCCGAAAGTAATTTCCTCTCATGTCATTTGTTCAGGCGTGACCCTGGGAGAAAGCAGATCCGAGGTCGTGGCTAAATATTACCGCTGAAGAAAAACTAAAGCAGCCGCCACAGTAGAGGTCTGTCTGTAAGGGTCATCTGCACAGAATAGTATCAGCAGCAGAGCTGCTCTTGATTTGAATGAACTAGTTAATCAGTTAAACCGGTTGGTTAATCAGACACTGGCTGGCTCAAGGACTCCGAGAAAACATTATTCACTAAACACACACACACACACGCGCACACACACATCAGGTAAGCATTTGTCAACTTACAAGAAACGCTTGCAACTTGTACACTGCCATTTCTTAGAGGTTACACTTCTAAATGTCAGCGGCACACAAACTAACACAACACACACCAGTCAAGCTGTGTTTGGTCACATGACAACACTAATACGGGTAAAAGACAAAACACACCAGCGCTGACCTCCAGCGAGGAGCGATAGCATCAGCCACCGCCAGGGAAAGAAAAGCAGATAGATCCAGTGTGCGAACAAGGGAGTGACAGAAAGACAGAGGGAAGGAAAAGGTGTGAGGGTTGGGGGGGGGGTCGGTAGACGTCTGACTCCTCCCCCGGCTGTTCCCCCCGTGTTTTGACAGGTAGTGAAACAAGAGATGGGCACTTTAAAAAAGATAGCAGGCCCCGTGGAATCGCTATAGGGGAATGTTTGTCTTCCTGCGTGTTGTGTCAATATCTGTAAACGTGTGTGTGTGTGTGCGCGCATGTAAATGTGTATGTGTGTGTGCGTCTGTGCGTGCAAGAATCTGTAAATTAATCTGTAAATGTGTAGTACCTCCTGCATGAACCCAGGCTGGCTGGGTCCAAGTGATCTCAGGTATTAGAGCAGCCGATACACCACACAGTCACAACACGGAAGGATGGCTCCCAGGAGGCTGAGGCATGCAGAGTAGTGTGTGTGTGTGTCTCTCTCTCACAACAAAAAAAAGATGAAAAATCCAACTGTTATGAGTCCAATAAATTATTGACAGGCATCACAAGCTGGGCTGCCTGTATCTCAACACACACACACACACATCTTAAATAGGCTTAGCTATTGGATTTATGTTCCGTCACTTCTATAATCTATCGGCGTCTATGAGCCTAGTAGCATAACAGCTTCATTACCATGCGTGTGTGTGTGTACTGTATGTGCCCACAGAATGTTTTTCAGGGACTAATTGCATGAGGGATGTCCGGGTGTTGGACAATTGCCCAATCATGGAAAAAAAGACAGATGTTTTAGAATGAACAATGCCTGCCTCTCCCCCTCTCTCATCACATATTGTACTTATGAAAGTTTTAAGGTGATGCATAAAATGCTTTATATTTGCATTAGGTCTGAGTGATACTGGTATTTAGGGTTGAGTATCGTTTCAATTTAATCGATTCCGGTTCCGATTCCAGAATAAATAATATAAATAAGAATAGCCATTTTAAATGTGGATAGGTATTAATGCATTTAATTATTATAATTACATACTGTAAGTTTACAGCTCTACACGGCGCATTCAGCTCCACTACCGGTACAGCTGGAAAAGACGGAGGGTTCATGTGATTTTGTTTGTTGTAAACTCTTTCGTCATTTATACAGAAGTTGATCTGATGGATGTGGGTTAGGAAAGATACAAGAAACAGATGCCTCAAAGAGGTATACAGAAAGGTCTCGTCAGATCTGGCATGCTTGCTTTTTCACATAAATTAAGTAAAATTTGTCAAATTACCTGACATTATTTCCGTCACGTATCAGTTGCTGGCAGATGAAAAGGTAAAATGTGCAACTTGCCTTGTCGCCGTTTTCTTAAAGTGACTAGCAGAACCGAAATATGTTGGCCTACTAACGCCGCTCGCACAATTTGACACGGAGTGAGCATTTGAACCGCACCTTTTTTCAGAGTAGCCAATGAGATAGCAGATGTTGAGTCAGCCAGCTAGTATTACAAGCTACCAGTAATCAAAAACAAATGTGGATTAAATTGAGTAAATTGTTATTATAGCTGCAATTTCTCTGCTATGGATTTAACAATGTACAATTACAATTAATGTCACTAAAAATAAAACATTTCACATTTCTGTCAGGTTTCCTATTTTTCCCCATTTATTTAAATTGCCATGATTAGCATAAATAGCTTGTTGTTAGGCTAAACTATGGATGAACTCTAATATATTTAACAAACATTTCTTTTTCAACACAGTAGATGCAGCAGTATTATAAATATAGTTATATGATTATAATACAGTCTTGCAGTATCAATATAAAGTGTGATTGTCCAGCACCCTCGTTGTTTAGCCTGATAGATTGTGATCATTGTTGACAGAAATAAAGCCAGCACTTTTGTGAGCAATAAATTGATTGTTTTTAGTCTTAGTAAATGTGTTGAGTTTAAATTAGTGATACATTATAGTCATCATTGCCATAGGAACATGCCTATTTTGCTCTGTTTAATTTGTATTTGCACAAATGAGTTTTGTTAAGCAAGAGTAAAACCTGTAATAATTTTGTTTTGATAAAAAATAAAAATAAAGTTCTTGTGACACATTTGGCATTGATGCAGGCCTGAAGATTTAGCCCACATGACTGTACATCGTGTATAGGTATTCAACCCAAATATTGGTTCTGGTTTTTATCACCCTGCCCGAGTCTGCATCATGAGGGATGTGTTAACGCGCTCCAAAATGACCAATGTGCATCTATACAGTATGTGCATGTGCGAGATAGCCAGAGCGCTAATGGAGTGCTACGCTGGCTCTTTGTGTATTGTGGAGGCACTATTCAGCTGGCAATTAATTCTCTCTCTCCCTCTCCCCCTCTCTCTCTCCCTCTCCCTCTCTCTCATACATTTTCCATGTGCGCTGGAAAGACAAACACAGCTGCACTTTAATGACACTCAAATGCTTCTGGGATTTAGTGAAAGTGTGTGTGTTCATATTTTTGTGTGATTTGTCCACATCAGTGAAAAAACTTGTTAGAGCTACAGTACTCTATAATACTGCCAGTCCCCAATTCTCAGATGGGGTGTGTGTGTGTGGGGGTGTGTGTGTGTGTGAGATTCTGAAAGGCCAAAGGTATTTCTGAGCTATTAACTCCACAAACGACGTCAAACCTCACTGGTTTTTGGTGTATAAAAATGTATACAGTACACACACCACACACGGTAGGGAGTCCCTAGACGGTACCCGCCATGAGCTTCAAATGACCCTGAAAACAGAGCTGCCTTTGAGTGATAAATGACACAAATTTACCCTCCAACTCTTCCCTACGCTCTCCTTCATTAACACATTAATGAAGCTGCCTTCTCTCCCATCCCTTCAAACTGATATCTCCATCCGTCCTTTACCATTTCCTCTACCTGCTCAGGTTTAACCACAATCACCACTTTCCATTGGCTCACCGAGACAGCTTTGCCTCTGACACACACACAGACATTTTATTTCTTTTTACAAATCTACAAAACAGTGTTTTCTTTACTGAATCATGCCCTTTCAAACACAAGGATTACACAATGTGTTGTGAACTGGTTTCCTGAGGTTTACGCGGACTGTGGTGTGCATCCAATTAGTCCTACCAACCCCACCCTGCCAGCGTCAATTACCCACTATAAACATACAGGCATAGGAAAACGCACGACAGCAGGTTTGCATGAACACGTACTGTACAGCATTCATTACACCTTTCATCATACGTCAATATCCTGTAATATTATGTCATGGGCTTTACCGTCTAGACTCAGGAGACTGATAAAGTGAAACGAGCACTACCAATTACCCAGAGCTGTAAAGCACACAGCTGTGCAAGCACTGTATGCTTGGTTTCAATCTATGGATTATTACACTGGGCTAATATGACAAAACGCATGTACAACCCCAAACGCATTATATCCACATATAAGTACAGTACGTAGACAAAAGTGCAGACGTGAATACACACAGACACACACACAGACAGACACCCCCCAACTAAATATCCTTTGCCTTGTTACGTCCTATCAACCTAATGTTTTTTTTTATGCATAGCCAGTTAAGTGAAATGGATGAATTAAGCGGCTCTTCTGCTGCACAGATGTCCAAAGCAGCGTGTTTTCCTCCTGGCCGGGAATATTCATAGGCGTTTCCGTGGGGACTCTCCCCTTCTCTCCAACTTGTCTCTCACTTTGGCACGTCCGTTCATCTGTCCCTATGCCGCCCCCTGGCCTGCGGTGTCTCCCTCTCAGCTCCCCGTACGCTTTCTATGTCCTCGCTTGAAGCAAAGCACACGCTTTCATTTTACTCTGCCGGTACGGAATGCAGTAATCCACTCTGTGCTGTGCTGTCTGACATGTGTCTGTAATGGAAAGCACGTGAGCGCTGTGTGCCGTCTCCTTTACGCTTGGCTCGGCTCATGGACAGGTCACGAGACAACCGGGGTCACGCAGGCGGACCGCAAGGCCGTGTCCATACAGTACGTGTGACGCCTGTGACGACCTCAATAACACTATTCCCCCTTTCTGCACGTGTGTCAAGGTGTGTGAGCACCTACAGGTGTGGTGGGCCTGTAACTTGTGTGACGTGGGCCGTGGTGGGAACAAGGGCCCTGTGTAAACAAATACTATGCTATGACTCACATCCAAAATGGTGGTGTGGGTTTCTTTTTTTTCCAAGTTCCTTTCAACTGAGGAAAACCCAAACAAATGAAATAAAATGTATACTTCTATGGTTAAATATACACTATGTATGTTTGGCACAAGCCAGGCCACATTAAACTGAAATACAGTACATACAGCACTGCATAATCAAACGGTTATGACGCCGATATAAGTCACAGCCCTGTATGTTTCTAGATGGATTGCTTTATCGAATCATATTTCCAGGAAGCCATCTTAATAAGTCTTACCCATAAAATGAAGTGCATCTTGATAACACTATTAAGAAACTATTAAAGATATACAAGGAATTTTGCAGAAGCAATAGAGTTTCCCCAAGTAAAGTCTACATTTCCCATGAGCCCCTTTGCCCCGCCAAAAAAAAAAAAAAAATCTACCTTCACTCTCCAATGAATTGTGTGTTTGCAAATGCATTGAAGAGAAGAGTTGTGAGACAGTAGCCACAGTTCAGACAGAACATCTGCTGCCTTTCAAGATGTACTGTATAGATGAGGGTGGTCTCCATGCTGACTGTGCATAAAATCTAAGCATTTGGAATCACTAAAAATGATTTTATTTATTTTCTTATGTCAGAAGCATAGATGTGCCACACACATGTATGGCGTGCAGACCTAATGTCTGCTCTATATTTGATTATATATTTAAATCGAGTGAGATGGCTGATTTATATGTTCACATGACAGTTGGTAGCCAACCCTCTTTCAACATGTTTTCTATCAGGGCTGGATAAGCAGCACAAAGACAGGGAGCAATGTGATGGCCATGCAGGAACTAGAGCCACGGAATTCAACACAGGAGGTCGTCATTTGTGTACCTTTATATGTAGGAGTGTGCGCATTGTGTGCATGCATTCGTTTGTGTGTGTGTGTGTGTGTGTTAGTGTGAGTGTACGACGGTGGCCGTCAGGTTCCGTTTTCCTTTAAAGGGGAGTCAGTGCAGAAGTCGAGGTTCCCAGTAGCACACACAGTGTACATTCTTTAGAAGCCCCCCCCCCCGTCAGACCGATGCGGGAGAAATTGGAGCAGACAACATGCACGTACTCAAGCAAGCAAGCACACACACACACACACGCACGCACGCACGCACAACTTCTTCCGGCCATTTCCCGTCCTGATGTGATGAAGTCAGGCCCGGAAACAACCATTTCCCTGAATGCACCTATTGCTCCCTCCTTATACTCGCTGATCCCTGACGTACCGGCAATAAATCACACACAGAGAGCGAGAGCGAGAGAGAGAGAGAGAGAGAGAGAGAGGCTAAAAACCAGGAGCACATTGAGATGGAGACAAACAAGAGCTGAAGGAAAACAGATGTGTGATCTCCCCACCACAGCTGAGAGGTGGAGTTAGCCCGACCAAATCTGGGAGGTATATTTCTGAGGAGGTGACGTCTACGTAATCCATGTGAACACAGCCCTAGAAATACTCATGGCTATCAGTTAAGTTCCAAACAGCTTACTTAACTGATGAGTATTTCTAGGGCTAGGAGGAGGCTGTCGAGTCATCTGCCTCTCAGGTTTTCTCATTAAGAGCCGCAATTTATCGCTTGTGCACACAATAAGCAGTATAGCCTACATTGCCAAATCATGAAATGGGATTCGGTTGTGTGTTGTGTCTCGTATCAGCAGTCACCCACTCTTCAGCTACATTTACAGGAATTAAAGTCCCAAAACACCACAGACTGAAATCATTTGTAGGACGCAACCATGCCTTGAAATCCTCCTCCTCCACTTAGCAAAGCCTGGTAGAGCATAATGTACTCCACCTGCCAACCCCACCCTAGTGAGGAGGGCTTTGATCAGGGCCTCCTCTCAGTCTGCCTCCCCCACCCCAGAGTGCATCCAGTTACCAATACCACCACCACCACCCCCACCCCAACGCAACCAGTCAGTCAAGAACGGACCAGGCAGGCAGGCAGGCAGGCGCACATTATACACTTAGAGAATGATGTTTGTTGATTGTTCAATTAGAGTCTCAGTGCATTATCTAGGATTGAAATCTTGATTTTAATGGTTTTCAGATTTTCAGCTAAAACCTAACTTGCTTCCCAGTGATGGCTTTGGTTTGGTACAACCGACGATACAAAAACATAATAATGAACGGAAAAACAATAATATAATACAAATGTAAAACAATAATTGCTGGGTATTTCTGTTGCTTAGCTCTAACTTGGAACTTAATCAGCAGCCTTCTCCTAATAGTCTTCGTCAACACATCAGGTAAGTAAAAATAAAGGTAGGAAACTTTGGGCACACTCTGAGCATAATACATTTTAAGTGAATAACACGTCAATGAAAACACAAGTGATGCTTTTCACATCTAATATGATTGATTATATAACTAATAGTAACAATTAATTTTCTTGTAACAATGTAAGGCGTGAACATCCAAAAAGCAGTTGTTGACCCAGCCATGCTCAGTTTTAACCTACGGGGTTTCCTGTTGTGATTGGCAAGGGCAGACAGACGCGGATGAAAATGAAAGCAAAATGAGGACCATTACCACACAGCCATGACTAATATTCCCAACAGACCCCACCGCGTACGTGTGGAACACATGCACATGGACACAATATAGCCTACGCACCGAGATGAACGCACATTCAATCACCTCCTCGTTTTCCTGTAGAGAAATATGTGTGCGCGTACACCGCACACACACTCATGCACATGTACGTAAAAGAGGGGAAGTAGGTAATAACCTCTGCCACTATTAAAAAGTCCCTGAACGCAGGTTCTCTGCAGGGGGTTTCTGACTCTTTAAACTGCGTGTGTGTAGTATGTATTTATTTGTTGTGGTTGTTTGGGTGTGTCTATTCCATAACCATCCACAGTGCCATCAGTGATAACCCTAACCAGCCCTCCCTCATCTGCTCTCAGCTGGTTTTACCGCTCCGGGCCATCTCTCCACTGAAATATTTCCTGTTCTTCCTAGTGTGCCTCTCTATTCAAGGATCCACTTTGTTCCTTCATAGCCTGGATCTCCGCGACAGATCCATTACCTTCTTGGAAGGTGCAGTCATCCACCAGCGCCTCATGGCTCCCTTATATCCCCCCCACCCCCCCCTAATGGCCGATACGGAAAGCCTATCTATAAATTCTCAATTAATTTAGCCTTTTCTTGATTTCATGTGTTTACATGGATTAAAAATGTATCTTAAATTCATGAATAACATCAGTATCAAATTCATATCGGTATTGGTCGGTTTTACGGACTGAAAATCGGAGATCGGTATCAGCCAAAAAAAATATGATATATGAAATATGATATTATAAATCTAAAACTAAATATTATTTGGGGTTACCAAATGGTGTGCTCCACATGCTCAAAAAGTGGCCATATGTCTTCATACTTTATCCATCCATCTATCATCTATCACTCTATCCATCCATCTATCCATCATCCTGACCTTTTTCTCTACAGCTCTGTTTGCTCTGTACTGTGTTTCGATTCTTACTCCCCCCCCTTCTATTTCCTGATTGCGCGTGCGGGGTGATTTATAGTCCGATGCCGGCCTAATAGAGGGAAGAGAGTAAAAAGGGGTTTGGGGTGGGGAGGAGGGTGCCATGCTGTGGCGTTTGAAGTGCATGAAGAAGTAATATAAAATACACCTGGTCCATCCAACCTCTGTAGACTCAAACAAAGAGAAGAGGGGCTGTATGTGTGTGTGTGTGTGTGT
>JAODUK010000024.1:925439-951505 GCA_027564635.1 Typhlichthys eigenmanni
AAAGGAGGAGGAGGAGGAGCCAGAGCGGCTACCATGCGCCCCACGCCAGCAGGATCTGGGAGGCATCGGATCAAAAGAGACCTCCGGTTTGGCGTGCCATGTGGCACAGACATGAAAGGCGCGGGGGCTGTGCGCTGACGCTTTAACTGAATCAGGACAGGAGCAAAGAAGGGACGGAGGTTATTGATAGGGCGGATGCTTTGATGTGCGACGGCTGTCATGCATCCCACCTGCATTCTCTGGCCACAATAGAAAGTGGAAATGCAACATAAACACATTTAAATGACTGCGTTTTATCCTCTGCACGCTAGCTGGCTGCTAAAGGGTTACTGCTCCCGCGTTCAAAGGCGGCAGATGTGGCCGCATGACAAAATGTAACGTTTATTTAGTGAGCCCAGCTGAGGGACTGGGCCATGAGGATGCAGGAACACGGACGATTTAATAAAAGAAAATCAAGTCGTCCCTGCTTTTATTTGATATATATATAGAATAGCTGAGACGTTACATTACCTGGTTGACGGTGGCTCCCACAGAACCCTGCAGCAGCATCTGTAACATCTTAGCGTCAGGCTGTTCTCTGTGTGTGGCAACGGCCAGCTCTCTGGTCTTCTTCTGCATGTCCTCGATTGCCACCTCGATGGGAGTCAAATCAAACTGTGGACATCGGGGGGGGGGAAAGGGGGCAGTGAAGCGTTATTGCGGAAGATATAAATAAAAACAGTCTGTCACGTGTTTTCCTTGCTGGGACTCAACTGGCAACAGTTGGCTCTCACAAAAGCGTGAAAGAAACAGCTTTACTGACTTACAGCAAGCGGCTAAGATGGGGCAGGTTTATACAAGACCGTCGCCACATATTAGGCCATTCATTTTCACTTCCCTTCATAAGGTATACAGACCCAATGGAAGTGTTTCTAGTATTTAGAAGCACTCTCACATACAGTATGAACAACATGATTGGGATTATTTGGTAGTGTCGTCCTTTACAATGCATGTCACCTACCTCCTCCTTCTGGATGACATTAATGCGAGTCTTCACATAGGGGAAGGCGTGCATGGTGGTGAGGATGGTCTTCCTCTTGTACTGCTCGTAGAGCTCCCCACGCGGACGCCCGCTCTTGGTGAAGGGCGTGGTGTACATGAATCTCCTCAAGTTGAAGTTCTTCTCAAAGTTGGTCAGCCGGTCTTTCATCTCGTAGTCGTCAAAAAAGGGCTCCACAAATGTAATTTGGATATATGCCTTGATATTGGATAGATAGGTTAATATTAGCCCCTCGTGCACAAAGCGTTGAATGCATAAACGTGAAAATACAGTAATTAAAATACTTAATGTGTGCTGATATTATAATAACACCCCTTCTCCCCTCCAACTAAAAAAAATAAAGATGCGATAAGATCCACAATGTACTGTATGTGAAATTCTGGGATATATTGTAGTTGTAATGATATTATTTGTCTGCCTACCTTGTTGGGGTTGAGCTTGCTCCTGTCCACTGGTGTGGAGTCCTTGATCATTTCCAAAATGTTCTCTCCACAACACTGACTGTAAAAGTTCTATGTATAGTGCAAAACGGTCTCGTATGAGTCATTTTCTCCTTCTGAATACCGTGCAACACTAGTGCCCAAATTACAAAATGATCATTCATTAGCTTTCAGTTTCAATGTTATTAATGCAAAGATAAAGTTAAAGATCCTTCAAATGCTTGAGATCGAATTTATTAGATTACTGCATTCTTAAAAGGAATAAGTCACCAAATAAAAAACCCAAGATAAACTATAACATGCTATGCAACATTTTCCCAGCATTCTTAGACACTGCAGGGGTGAGTACTGTAACTGATACACTAACAGTATATTTGTAGGGTGAGTTATTCATTAATGAGCCTTCTACTCATAGCATCTTAGTCCATTTCATACTCTGCAGGGACATAACTGATGTACAGTATGTGTATGTGACAATAAAAGCACTTACCTCTTAAATAAAAGCAACATACAAACATTACAAATGCATGACATAATCTTGTTATATTTATATCAAATACTGTGTTACAGCAGCATCTTACATAGGACTAAGAGGCTACTCATTTGGCGCTTTGGACAAAAGCATTCTCAGATCCATCTCTTTCACACTTAAGATTCACAGCACCCACACACGCATATGTTCCTCTCCTGCACCCACGGTTCTCCTACCTCCAGCCTGTGGGAAATCTCAGGCAGGTGAGTTATCCCTGGTTCTTTGTAAATGAACTCGCGTTCATCCAGGTCCCCGAACTTGGCACCATAAAAACCTACCCGGAAATATGTTCCAAACATCCTCTTATGGCCCTGGATGGTCAGAATAAGACAGTGAGAAAAAAGTGCTGACCGTGACAGAAAAACCCACAGTGAGAATCATAAAATGCAAACATTGCATTATTTGTCATTTCTCCTATGTGCATTTAGGTGTTGTATAAACATTTTATATCTTTGCAAGAAAGGGTTGCGTGGCGAAATATTAGTCTATTCTGTTGGAAGACATAATTTCTCTATTTGTCATCAGTCACATTTATGTTAGTGGTGCTCCAATGTCCTACAGTATGCCCACCACTGAGCAAGTGTATGTCAAGCTCTGTTCCTAATAATGATGCTGGCTGTGGAGGCCTAACGAACCGAGGCTACACTTTATTATGGTGGCATGAACATGACAATTTACTGACAACTGGAAATCATTCATGTAAGCAAAGAGTAGCTTTTACCTTCTTAATGATGTTATCGAAGGCTCTCTGCAGTTTGTCGTGAGTTGAGGCCAGCTTTCTGAAATCCCTGTGTGCCTCCAGAACTGGCAAGATGATCTTGTAGACCTCGTTCACGGTCTCATACAGACCGCCCTGGCAGGAAAGCCATCATAGCCGGTTACCGTGTGTGGAAAATCATTAGCGTGACTCATATTCACCGCAGGTATTCAGTTTAGCCTTCCTTACGTTGCTGAAGAGCTCTGCGGCTTGTTCCAGAAGCCCCACCAGGCCGCTCTCGGTGAAGTAGCGTCCCGAACACACGCCGTCCTCGTCTGGGGACAGGATGTCGTCCGACACAGCGGACTCCTCCAGCACGTTGGAGGAGATGTTCTACAGAGACCGACAGACAAATAAATGAGCAATTAACCCACTAGCTAATTAGCTAATCAATCGGCCACAGACCTCCAGCCCGTAAAGAGAGATGTCCTACGGTGGGAGCAGTAACTAATCGCAAAACAGTCCAATTAGTGACCTCCGGACTGGTGCAGGCTCCAATGTCCTGTGGTAGGGTCACAGTGGAGGTCTTGCGTGTGTGTGTGACATCTCATAGTTTACACTTCTTAGCCGCTATTAGAATGCTTTGTTTTTAGTACAGATTCCAGAGAGACAGTCTGTTCCAATGTTCCCACAAGACATGACTCATATGCATCTGTTTAGCACTGTGTTTCATCACATTCAAAACTACTGCAAGGCTCATTTACATACAAGCCTTGCAGTGTACAGCTCCCCCCGCTGGACACATACACACACACACACACACAAACTCACAACCCTAATTAAAAAATCAATTGCGATGTGGTGCGAGTCTTTGCACAGATTGCATTTTGTAAAATTGTGCACGTGTGTGTTTGTGTGTGTGCGCGCGTGCGTGCGTGCGTGCGTTTGTTTTGTTTATGTGTAATAAAGTGTGTAAGTTGTTTTTATGTTTGTGCATTGTGCACGGTCCTTTTAACAAATAAATAGTCAACTTTTAAATTACATTTTCAATACTGTTGTAGATAATATATACAGATATTATTATGTATAGATACAGAATCGCGCCATGTAACATCGAGATACTCTGGTGTATCAACATTTCTTACACCTCTATGTACTGTGTGTGTGTGTGCACGCTTCACCTGGAAGGTGACACTGCCCACAGGTAGATGCCTGTGGTCCTCCAGCATGCTGAGGTACTCTGCCACCAGGGCGGCAGCGTGGACCAGACACATGGCTGCCTCCGTGTAGCACTTCCTGTTGTTGTGCTTCTCCGCCATGTTCTGCAGCCAGGTCAGACGCAGGTCAGGCGACGTCTGGTAGCCCTTTGCTATCCTGTGAGCGGGAGGGGGGAGAACATGACCGTGTGTGTGTGTGTGTGTGCCTTTACAATATCCATGCAGTAGATTAGTTCATTGACGATATAGTTTAAGTTGATTACATTCCTATAGGTAGATTTCATTTATTTGCCAATAGTTGGGGTCCACAGTGTGTTTTGTTCCTAGGGATGTGTGTGCATGTGTAATACAGTGTATTATCATTAAACTGGGATACTAATGACTGGTAGCCTGCAGTGAAAGTACTGCAGGTTCGCTGTATGAATGCCTGCACACACACATATATGTACTGTATATATACACATACATACATATACATACATACATACACACATATATATATATATATATATACACACACACATACATACATATATATACACATACATATATATATACATACACAAACATACATATACATACATATACATACATACATAAACATATATGTATATACATACATATATAGACATACATACATATATATATACACACATACACAATATATATATATACACTGTGTGTATGTATATATATAGTGTAAAATAGAGAGGACCATCACATAAAACAAGTAAAATCAACATTTATAGAAAACATGACACGATCTAAAGACTGTCATCCTCAAATGAACCAGGTAAAAATAAAAGGGAGACATATGGAAACCAAGTGCCAAACACATTTCGAATGCATCTGTGTTCCATAGTGAATGTGGCACAGTTGGAGATGTTTACAGAGGCAACCTTAATGTATTTTCATGCGCAATGAAATCATGGAGATTGTTTTCCTGTTCGTGCAATGCATGAATAAGAAGAAGAAAAAAAAACAACAGACATAATACATAAAAAGCAGCGGATTAATTCATTTATCCTGACGTGACCCAGGTGAGTCACTGTGCTTGGGATATGAATACATTCATACATCTGGAGACTAAATGTCTGCTAGGTAAATAGCCTGTAAATAGACCCTACAGTGTATGTGTGTGACACTAACACATTGGGGGGTCTGGACCACCTCCACAAGGATCATGAGATATTTTAAAGATGTTATCAGTTCCAAATCATTATCATCATCTTTAGTAAAATATGCCTAATTCTTTATCCAGTGGTGATTACGGTTGTATATTATCGACAGTGCATGCTAATATTATCACAGTGTGTGTGTGTGCGTGTGTGCGCGTGCTTGTGACACGACACGCTGCCATGACATCTTGGCATTGTCACATGATGAGTGGCAGGGCGCAGCAGGGCATTAGCGCATGTTTAGCAGGGAGCCTAAACCAACATACCACACGTGTGTGTGTGTGTGTGTGTGTGCGCTCTTTGTCTCCGTGTTCCTCCCCTTCATGCAGACACGCACACCCACGCACACCCACTGTGTTCTAATTTTTGCATACGCACAAAGCTAGATCAGAAGAGTAAACTGCTACCACATGGTTACCATAGCGAGGGCAGCAAATAGAAGCACAACAAGGCCGACCACAGAGAAATGGGAACCAGCAGTGTGATACCGAGACAAGCCACAGGGCGCACAGAGAGAGAGAGAGAGAGAGAGAGAGAGAGAGAGAGAGAGAGAGAGAGAGAGGGGGGGGGGGACAGAGAGGGTAAGATGCAAAGCAATGAAGAGAGAGGAAGACATTCATTCACATGGACAATAGGGCTGAACTATCAATCACATTTGTGTAAAATCACAATTACCATAGCGACTTTTACATCATCTACACACTGTGTACAGTATGTAGTAATGTTCAAGAACCCATGACGTATTATTAATAAGTAGTTTATCAAAGAAAAGTCGCATAGTGATATACGGACATATAGTGTAGGAGGACATTTAAATTGTATAATAATAATAATAATACAGAACAATACAATAAAGGATCATCATCATCATCAGCCGTCGTCTGACCTGTACATGAGATCCATGAGCATCTCTGGATCCTCCTGAAACTCTCTCATCTTCACCGTGTCTGACAGAATACCATTGAGGTTCCTCAGCAGCTCATCCACCTGAACACAACAACAACAACAACAACAACATGTAAGCTAAAGCAGAAATAGTTTGACACTATAAAGGCCAAAACACTAGTCAATCATCTAGGTTTAAAAAAATAAAATCATAGCTGATTGTAAAACTATACATTTTGATATTTTAAATACAATAGTTTCAACCTTACATAAAATTAACACAATTCTGGAATACTGGAGCATAAGAATAAAAGTAGAATAATACATGTGCTAAAATCATGACCATATATAATGTTAACAACCATAGTTAACATTAATTTGTTTAAAATAATTAATTTCTCTCTTTGCATAATACCTTCCTGCTCCTGCTAACTTACTTGTGTACAGTACTGCATACAGTATGCGTTGTGTATTGGATGCTAGTTACCTGTGATGGCAGCTGACTGCTCTGCATTTCAACATCCTCCTCTGCGTACGCCAGTATTGTGCGGAGCGAGCAGCGTAAATATTCCTCGTGGAAGTCTGAGGACTTGCCCACCAGAGAGGCCAGAGACATGGTCACCTGCATCTTCACCCTGGAGAAATTCTGACACGGCCAGACGGAAGACACAGGCCATTACAAAACTGTCTATTTATCAGGTGCAAGCTCTCACCGTGCCCCCACTCCTGAGGGAACGTGTTTCATTGGCTTTAACTTGGTAACAAATGTGCCAATTCCCTGTTTTGGACTCTAGAGAAGGCTTTACTGCAAAGGTAAAATGATGCAATGACTTTTGGAACTAATTTTCACTCATAGTAAATGTCTGTGCAAATGCAATAATTAAATGCTTTTGTGTCTTGCACGTCAATCGTGTTTTGTGCACAGGTCTAGTAAAGGCACAGAGACACAATGATACAAGGTTGTTACAGAGAACAAGAGTTCCCTTTGGAAAGATTTCTAGCATTTTGCCTTTTTGGCATTGGGAAGGATTTTCTGTAAAACACATACAGTACAAGCACATTACAAATCTGGTCTATATTTCATATCCATCTTCTCATTCCTCATTTCATTTCCCTGGCTTCCTGTGTTACTGTATTCTTCATAATACCATCCAAGAACACACCATCTCCAGCCCTCGACTGTGTCTGTGCGCGCGTGCGTGCGTGCGGCTCCATCTATCTCAAGCATGGCCAGCTAAGCGGGAAATGATCTCCCATTAGTGCAGACATAATCACCCATGGATCATCTCTACGGCCCCATTCTGTTCAAGTGAGCATGGAGCCAGAACCTAACCGCCCATCATTGCCCCTTAACGGTTTGTGTGTGTGTGTGTGAGTGAGTGTATGCGCGCATGTTTTTTGAGAGATCGCAAGCAGCCTAAATGATGGCTTTAGTCAACACGTAATCCTATCAGTCGCTCTCTCTCTCTCTCTCTCTCTCTCTGTCTCCCCCCCCCCCAAACCATCTGCAGATGGACGGGGCTGTAACCATAGAAAGATGTTTCTATGGATTGCATCTCTTTCTGGAAAACACTGTCTCCGTCACGGAAATCTAATATGAGAATGACAACAGAGGGAGAACGCAGGCGGATACTACGCTCATTCATGTCACAGCTCATTCTTTGTGCACAGTGCTAACACAAACACAGCGAAATGACCCTATATGTGTATGTGCATAAGCCACATAGAGATGTGTCTCACTTGACACAGAACATGTGATGCAATAGAAGCTACCAGACTGCCGAGGAAAGGAAGACACGGGTGTACCCTCGCCCATTTTGCTTTCCTCTCCCTTTACGGCGAAACACACTTCATTCACCACCAGGACGTCGTTCCTTTCCGCACCCCTCCTCTCCCCAAATGTATCCGTCTCCATCCCTGCTTCGCTCTAGAGCCTGTGGGGCACATTCACTAACGCAGACCCATGCATACGTTAGCCCCCCCACAGACGTATCTGGCTGTCATTAGTTAGGGGGGGGGCAGACAGTGACATATCTCTCTGTGCGGTGCTCAGAGACACATCCCTCAGCTGAAACTTTCTCCAGCAGCCTCGAAATAGAAATGGAAAAGACATTAAAGCTACTCGGCAGAGGAATAGTAGAGAGAGAGAGGATTTAATCTGTGTAACTCACTCTTTTTACACAGAAAAGAGGTGTGTGTGCGTGTGTGTGTGTGTGTGTCTGCGCGCGCACCCACGCGTCCGTGTGCATGCATAACATCCTGCGAAACATAAATGTGCCAGAGTGTTTACCTTGATTGTCATGCATGCCTAGAAATGTCTGCCTAATGCATGTGTCTTCTCTCTAGTAGATGTATCCACATTCATGTAACAATGTAACTTTATGGTGTGTGTGTGTGTGTGTGTGTGCGTGTGTGTGCGTATGCCTCTTACGCTGGCGTTGCTGTAGCTGTATCTCATGACAAGGTACAGGGTGGCACAGGCCTGACTCCGGTTCTCATCTACGGGGCTGCTGCAGTACTGCAGAACCTTCTGGCACAGGTCTGCACACTGCTCTGCCTCCTCCTCAAACAGCAGGTCCCCAAACTGTGCACACACACACACACACACACACACACACACGAATGTGCATATTCTCCTAAATGTATACAATTATAGTCAGCGGGAGACCACCTCTACTAACAAACAATGACACCTAATTTAGGCAATAGCAGCCATTGCACACCATGCATGCAAACACACTCACACACACGCGGTAAAGAAGAAAGTACCTTGACGATGAGCGCCCGTAGCGTGCTGAAGGCATGAGAGAGGAAGGTGGTGCTCTGGTTGCAGGTGAAACAGTTTAGCAACACCTTCAGCACCCCACCCACCGCGCCGTCTTTACACTCCGACAAGGGCACCGCCTGTCGGGGACACAAACAGCACAGTAAACCAACACACCCTACAGCAGAAAACATTTTAAAACAGAACAGTCTCAGGACTCGTGCTACCACCGAAGAACACTGAACTGATGACGGCTTTTTAAGACACATTACACATTACGTGACACGTGAACATTTAGAATTTGCATGCCGCTCCAATGCGACTTAAAAGTGACGCCGTGTGAATAAGAAATATCGTTCAGCCACTAAACACAATGTGTATATGTTATGTGATGTATATGTATATACCTATGTCATGGAACTACAGCAGTGTGGACTGCAATAGTGCAGACTGTGTCCTGCAGTGAAAGCGGGGTTAGCTGCTGTACATTACATAAACACACAGACCTGCACAATGGTCTCAAGCAGGTCCAGCACTATGAGGTTAGTCTCTGTGGCCAGGTTTCCACTGATAATAGCCTCCTGGTCCAACTCTGCCTTCGTCCTGATGGTGAAGAGCCAAGTGAATGATTTAGAAGGCAGCGAGAGCTCCCATACTCATTTATCACTATCCTCATTGGCAATAAGCTCTTGTCTTATCTCCTGGGTGTTCTTGCACAAATCATAAGTTACCCTACATGCTATATATGCATTCGCCATATACAAGAAATCTAAACTGCAATCGAGCAAAAATTGGGATGAGTACTTGTCTTGCTTGTCATTTGTCTGTCTCCACTGGGTCAGGTCTTTCCTCCACCGCAGGTTCTCTCTACCCATGGCCCTGTCCATTCCTGGCAGGGGTTAAAGGGTCACACGGTCAAAATAAAAAGGAATAAAAAGAACTGCTAAAGTGTGCTCAGTAACCAATGCTAATGTCAGGTTTAGCATTAGGTGCTTGTGTGTGTGGGCTAGTTAGCAAGACGCACGGTACAGTACCTCCCACTCGCTTCATCATCTGTCCCCGAGCCCCCACGCCCCCCAGCAGGGCCTCCTCCAGCTGTAGCTTGGCCTGCTGGGACTTCTGCAGGGCCTGGGTGCTCACCTTGTCACTACTCTGCTTCGTCTGTACACACATGTATGTATGCACACACACACAGACACACGCACATGTGCACGCACACACACACACACACACACACATCCAAGAGCACAATTTACATATATTATACAGACACGACATGAGATATACTCATAATTACTCAGTGTTGGCAGAGGCACCAGTTATCATTTGCCATTATTTTCCATACTCAGTATTGGAAATAATATGTTATGTGTCTCCACGCATGCATGTTTATCTTGAAGGGTCTCAGGTTCATTCAAAAGCTATATTACATTTTTTTGTACATACATACATACATACATACATACATACATACATACACACACACACACACACTTTACATTAGCACTAATAAAACCCTAATGCAGCTGCTGCTGTAAACTAACCCTGTACTCGAAGCAGGACACACAGATGATGAGGAGCTCCAGGAGCCGGTTGAGGTGGGAGGGGGGCATGTCGGCGGTCCACCGCTGGATCAAGCTCTTCTCGCCGTTCTTCATCACCCACAGGAAACACACCAGCAGGTGGCGACTGGTGTCTGCTGCAAGGGTGGCCACCGACTTGCCTTGCTGTGGAGAGCAGAAAAAGCTTTATGTAGCGTTGCCATTTATTTGGTAAATGTGACCAAGTTGGAACCTCCGGTGCTGAAAAATTCATACAAACACTGCAGTACATCGAATGGCCACTTGAGGGTGGCTGCAAAAGGCTGTCAATGCCCATAGACACCACGCTAAAAATGTCAGGTTTGTCCATTTATATAGTCTATGAATGTGACCCATAAAGTAATTCACAAAAAAGTAATTCACAAAAAACACACACATTTTACATCACAAACATCTATATACGGTAGATGTAGAAAGTGGCTCACAATTCTGCAGGCGAATTCACCCGTTCATAGATTAATAGGAGTTAAATCTACTGTAGATGTGGAATTTGATTAATTCACCATCATCCACGTGGTGATGGATGGGTAGGGCACCATTGTGGGATGCCTGTGTTCCGCCACGTGGCAGCTTTGATAAATGTAGCCATTAAGGCCTGTTACAGCTGCAGGTGTCCCACATAGAACCTGGCAACGCTTCTCTCGGCGCACTGCGTTAAGGGAAGCTCGTCGGGGGTTAACAGCGCATTCGCTTATTTAGAAAACCCCTACAGCTCACGCGACACATCGTTTACGCAAGTCGTAAGGAGAAGAGGTAAGCGAGGGCGTGTTCGTTTGGAAGGAAACCGTCTGAATGATATCTGGAGCGAGCATGGAGCCGGGTCAGCGTTGTAGAACCAGGTCGCTGTGGAGGCCTGGGGAAAAGCACTCCAGCCACGTGTCACCTAACAGCATGCCGTTCATCTACTGAGAGGTACAGTAGCAAGAGAATGGCAGTGTTCAGTTATTAGTGATCATGCTTTTGCTGCAGCTACGCATGATGGATGTGCGTGTCGAATGGGATGGCCCTGTTCACATGATGGCAATGCCCGCCCATAAACCACCCCGTCCAGATGTGTGTGTTATTTTTCAGGATGGATGAAGTGCGTGTGAGATTCTGACAGCTAATCAATCTACCACATAGCAACTCACCTGTTAAGAGGCAAAACACTCGCAGACATGAACACGTGCGCGCGCGCACACACACACACACACACACACACACTTTTGTTATTTCAAAAGAAATGCCACTGTAGGTTACCGTTATCATAATAACCATAGACAATAATTGTACAGTCTTACTATAGATGTCATTGTTATGATAGCATTCCTCCCCAGGGTGCTGAAGGGATTCCCAGCAATTGCCATGGCAACAGACTGATTGATGGGAGGGATGTTCTCGAGGTCATCTTCAGGTCCACCCGCCTTGTTTTTCCCGCCACGCGCTTCAGAGACTAGGGAAACAAACAAGGGTCAAATGAGGTCAACCAATGTGTCGTTTGAGGACTTCCCATGTTTGGTACTCAAAACATTCTGTAGTAAAGATGTAATAAACTTATCATCGAGACATGAGAGGGCATTTAAGCCCCACCCACACTAAGTTGGGTGGAGGGGGGGGGGGGGACATTCCATAGCTCTCCATTGACTTTGCATTGCGTTAAGTCAAGCCAACTTAATTTCTGACTTCTACCAAAAAATTTAGTTATAATAACTTAGCATAGCCTGTCGAACTGAAAAATCTGGGTTTTAGCACAAGACGTGAAGCATTATCAGGGAAATTTAGAGAAATGTGGGATCCTGGCTGAGACAGCGTGCCAAAATAATAATTTAGCATGGTGAAATAATGAATATTTTTTTAGGTAAAACAGTTGGCAATTAATGTGGTGTCTCTTGCGTAGTTGTCAATGCAATATGGCATGTATCTCTATTGCCTGTATTCAATTTGGTCTCCTTTTCTCCTTCTCCATTACTCGTTTCTGTTCGACAGGTTATGAAAACATAGTTCCGGGTTCTGGACCTTGTGGGTAGTGCATCCTGTCACTGCCTTTTAGGAAGGCTTCAGTCAGAAATTACATTACCCCGGGTGGTGTGGCTTTCACAGAGTGTGAAAGCTCTGTCTCTATTAGCAGAAGCATATGCTGTAGAACACACATTTGTGTATACAGTACATTTTGAGTTTTTGTATCTGTACCAGTGAAGTCCAAGTAGTTGATGGAGTCAATGATGATGCCCACTAGGGGGAGGTATAGCGCAGCGACCTTGGCCCTGACCTCAGGCTTCGAACAGCGTTGGTCCAGGTCATGGGCACATAGCAGGCTATATGCGGAATTTATGGCCTTCCTCTGAACCTTTCCCCTAGAAACACACACATGCGTATGTAACATAAACCCTCTAGTCTATAGCAAGATACTGTCGCGGTAATCAGCTAACCAAACAGATGCTAAAATGCAAAACCAAGATATTGTTTATAGAGAAAGCCAATGTGTGGGGGATTATACTGTTACGTCACAAAAAAGTCCATTAGGTCAAGATTGTAAAAAAGGGTTTGAAAAACACCTCTTTGAGTCTGAGAGAGGCATGGAACGGCTCAAGCTCTGGTTTTTAACAATTAGTGTTGTTTAGATTAATTGCTGTTTCCAAACAAAGTTGGCTACTTTTTAATAATGAGATAAAGGGCTGTCCTTTTAGTGTATGTTCTAGATTACTTATTTTATGTTGATGGTAATGTATTGTCTTTCTATGCTAACTGAATAATAGTCAGAAACACACACACAAAAGTGACTGTCTGCGGTGTTTCTAGAAAAACATAAAAACACAAATAGCTTTATTTGAATAACAGGCTTTTCAATTAGCGGTGACATTTAGCTGTGATGACATCATGGTCTCCTCATTTTTAGTGGTCCTTACAACAAACGCCACCTTTGTCTCTCCTGCGGATACGTCAAGAGCTCTAGCGTTCTTTACAGCCCAGAAGACAGACACACACGAACATTCAGCTGAGGAATCTGTATACTGTGTGTGCGTACCCTTCAGACTCCATGTCCAGGGCAGCACTGAGCTCAGTCAGCAGTAGACCTGTAAGGTAGTGCTGCTGTTTGAACTCCTGAGACAACTCAAACAGCCCCAAGATCCTCTGCTGCTCCTGGAAGCTACACGAACTGGAGCTCTGTAGACAAACACAGAGACACAGACAGAGAGAGAGAGAGAGAGAGAGAGAGAGAATGCAATGGGTGAAGGAAGAAAAACAACAGAACAAGCGACTTCATTTTAGTTCGGAGAGTGCGTTACAGAATCAAAGCCAGAACGCACGGCCCACAATGGCGTACAAAGGCAGACATGGTTGCATAGAAACGGCACTGACAAGTGCACTGACCTGTGATGAGATGGAGGGGCATGGGGAGGCGGGCGCGGAGGCGGGGCTGCTGAAGAACAGGCTGAGGTTCAGGTAGTGCTCGTGACTGCACAGAATACGCAGGAACTCCAGGCGCATGCTGATCAGCGTCGGCATAGAAATGCTCTTGGCTGACATCTAGGAATGAGAATGAATATAAGCTTCGCCATATCGTTTATTAAGACTTCCTTATGAAACAATATTGGACAATTTATTTTCATTTGACCCTTCTTAATACATTGTGTGATGATATTATGTTTTAGACACTAAAGCTTTAAGTACATTTAAAAAGTATTTAGTAAAGTAACCTTTATAAAGTATTTTAAACTAAAATTACTGTACTGTACTGCACGTAATGCACACATACTGTACAAATGCATGTGCATGTCCCAAAAGCTTCTTTCACCCTATGCATCCAGCAGGCAACAAATACGCACTACTACACAGCCTCAAGGTTATGTGTGGGTTTACCTGGTTACAGTAGTTTTTGACCAGCAGGAAGACAAAGCCCCTGTCCATGAGAGACATCAGGTCATACAAGAAGAAAGCCAGACTGATGTTGACCTTCTCCGCCTGCTCCAATTCCTAGAACAACAACAATAATCGACGAGTGCTGATCAATAATGCATGCTACGGGAGGTGGGAGCCCGCCTCGCGTCCAGCTGTGAAAGCTGACCTTATAATGCACGAGAGACGGGCGTATCTGGGGCTGCTCCCTGCCTTCATGAACTATGTTTACAAGCTACTCCGAATAAGAGGATTCACGCTAGTCTATTTTAGGTGTTGAGTATTTCAACAGCAGTAGAGTTAACGCTGATATAACAATATATTCATTCACACACACACAAGTTCACAATACCACCCAGAGCCCTATAACCATTACACTGTACAGTACAACACACAAGATCACATGCACATTTAATGTATTATGTGCTAAGTTGAGGCAACATGATATGAGAAAGCAAGTGATAGGTCTGCACACAATGCAATACAAATAGAGAATAAGGATCCACATCAAATTAAAAACGTAAACCTGATTAGGGATCCCCGATAATATAGAAAAATAAAATATAACTTTTTAAATTACCAGTAGTGCACAGTGTTCATATTAATGACATTGACATCCTTACCTTCTGTTGTTTGAGGATGGTCGCAATCTCTGCAGTAACTACAGAGACAATGGTGGTGATGTCATCCTTAAACCGGTCAGAGAAACGGTATCTTCTCGGGACGCTGCTTTTGTCAAGCTGAGAAACATGCTGAGCCATGCTTTTCACCTGAAGATATTACACATAAACACACACACACACACACACAAATAAAATCCCCACAAACCACTTAATAGTGACGAATGATTACATGCATGATAGAAGCAAATATCAGATTGGTTCAAATTGAGCATAGACTAACCAATAGTTCAAAGAAGAACCAGGCATATTTGTAGGCATTCTCTCTGCAGACTCCAGTGCTGACAACCATTTGCAGGGCCAGCTCTTCATGAAACTGCTGCAAGACCGAATACACACTAGATAAGAATGCATGATTTATCTACAGTTGGATATACATTGGACAACCATTATTCAAATATGCTTAGAATAGCCCGTTTGCCCAGTACATTCCTCCCTTAACTAACTATTGTTCCCTGAAAAGTGCTTAGTCTGTGCATTAGGGTATAATGAAGGAAACTATCTAAATAGAATTATATAAACAGACTTGTGCTCAATGCTATATTGCCCCCTTGTGGTAACCATCATTAACATGTAAAATAATCACTTTTCCTATTGCAGGCATTCGTCAGAAGCTTTATGTAGCACTCAATATATTCAGTACACTGATTAACTGTATCAATTAGCATATATGGTGCTGCAGGGAGTCCTAATGGTGCGGAGGGCCGCACCTTCCGACTGGAGGGCCGGGTGCTCCCCGAGGAGCTCTGCGATTGGTTGTTTACGTCCGCGTAGGTAGACATGCGGCTGCCGGGGATGTTGTGGCCCTGGAGATGGAGGACACGGGTTCCATTGCAGTGAGTGTAACAGATGCTGATGGGGCCAACATTAGTACTTCTCTGGTGGCCCATTACGTTACCTAATGTAATGTTGGGGAGGCTACATCAAGTGGCTGTATGCACAGCCGTTCACAGTACGTACTGTAGGCGTGTACGTGTGAGAGAGAGAGAGAGAGAGCGAGAGAGAGAGAGTGTGTGTGTGAGGCAGTGCGTGTGTGTGTGCTGTGGCGTGTGTAATGCGCAGTGTGGTGAATATGATTTATTTAGCTCCTCTTTGTGCCTTGCGTCGCTTTGTGTCGCCCCCCCCCCCCCCCATGCTAGCTGCATTTGGGAAGGGAACATGAGCACTGTGGCAACAAACTGATGCGCTTTAAAACTGGAAGATTGATTTTAAATGAGCCACTATGAGTTTGCATCCATCTATACAGTGGATTACAGGTAGTCTGCCTTTTGAAAGCCAGTAGCAGAGCAGGGCATACCTTGGCAAAGAGGAGGTCATTGACCTCGGCGTCCTCGACACAGTCGTGAGGACCAGTTATGTCAGGGTTGCTGCTGCTGCGGATTCTTGACTGGAGAAGCATGCTGCCTATGGTGTTAGCGGTGGCCCGGCCCATGGTGCTGTAACGGGCCTCCGTAGAAGACCCGCCTGCGCCCGGGAGAGGACAGACCAACAGCTCGCTTAGCTCTTCCATTTCACTTAAAGATTTTGATATATTGCAGGCAGTCCCGCCAACTCATTTAACTTGAGTCAGGTTTGTACATATTCAAGTGCAATGCATTGCTAACAATGAACTTGCCCATATTTCTATCATAGTAGGCTACACCCTAAACAACTGCATGGAAGCTAAATAATATAGAAGTATCTAATCATTCCTGTTTGTCCAGTGTTCAACCAGGGGGCATCATACATTCAATTGTGGTCTGTTCTGGCGGTCACCTGTGTTGTGCATGTCTCGGGGAACGTCGGGCAGACGGAAGACCCAGTACAGGTAGGTTGCCAGGAGACCGTTCCTGCCCTGCTGGTCCCTGGTAAGCTCCTGGCTGTTATGAAGACTGTTGACAATGGACACCACTGACTCAAAGGCAATCTGGGCCAGGTTGGCTATGGGACGCATGTAAGGACAGACACATACACATGTCATACAAGACTTCCAAGACACAGAAGGAACAATATGGAGGTGTATAGGGCATCATAAACCAGACATTTCTGTAAAGGGTTCAAGCCTAGTCTCAGGATAAAGACAAAATCCATTGGAAAGAGTCTATTCCACGGCTATGCTTATGAGTATGCAAAACACGGGATCCAATCCATCTGCCATGGGGATACTATGATCAAAATATATGATAGGCAACAAGCTAGCTACTGTACAATCAAATTGGTCATCTTAAATTACTTATAATACCATGTGGATATAGCCTACCCATTTGCATTTTGCAAAATCACAATTTCTCAAATATAAAAAATAAACAAAAGTCACAATGAAAGTAACTATCTAATAAAATGAAAATAGCAGCCTGCTATTTCTCTTCTATTTATGCTATAATATTATAGAAATAGAATATGTGCAGTTCCTGAAGAAACTGTGTCGGCTAGCTAAGCATCAATCTGTAATTACAATCAACTACATCAACAGTGTGCTAGCTTGAATGCTAGTATACATATTTATTTTGAGCTATGTATATCACATCAAACTAAATATTATTAGCATAAGAATGGTCATTTCTTATTATATATTACATGTGTGTTTGTGTATAGGCCACTACTCTATATTCCCCTGTGAATTGTGTCTTGAACTGAACTGCTGAAGCCATGCAGTACTGTTCCAGTGGTGAAGCAGGCTGGCGGACCCCAGCCCCTCACTCACCGGTCTGCCCTGCGATGAGCATGGGCTGCATGATGAGGGTGAACAGCTTGTCCAACACCAGGTGGAGGTAGAGTACCAGTGCCTCCAGGCTGGATGACGACAGTGAGATGATGCTGAGCTTCAGCTCGTGCTCCAGCTTGTTCTCCGGAATCTTCTCCTCCCTGAGCCGCAGCGGGAATGTAGCACCGCCCTCCAGGGCATGGCAGAGCGTGAAGAAGCGCTCCAAGTGGTTGTCCTGTAATAGGAAACGCAGAGAGAATGGTTTGCCTGTGTGTGCGCAACACAGAAAGAGAGAGAGAGGGAGACAGAGAGAGAGAGAGAGAGAGAGAGAGAAACAAACACAGGCATTCCTCACCTGTACGTGCACAGAAGAAACAGCTTGCACCTCCAAGTTGAAAAGCCCTTTGTGGCTTTCCATCCATTTGACTGGAGGAACCTGGGGAGGCATTTTCTACACACAGACAGAGAGACCAAATCGACAGATCAAGCTGACATTATGACAGTAGCCTCCTGTTGGAAACTCTCCGCCGGCAAACCTGCTTGTTTACATAATTATATGAACAAGAGATCCTTGTTAATCCGGCTAGTCACGTCGTAAGGTCAAATCATGTTTGACGTTAAGGTGCAGGTGGGTACCTCAGGCTGGTGCAGGTAGTAGTTAATGGGCAGTCTGTCCAGGACGACAGGGAGACAATACTGTCCTGTCTGCAGGCGGTCAATGTTCAGCATGGGGAGCCACTGTGTTGGAGACAAACACAGCAATTACTGTATGTACAGGTCAGCCCTTACATTGACCATGCATGCGCTGTGTACGTCCCGAGTACATGGGACAGGTCAACTCCAAACAAAAGACACCACATGCACCAGCCAATCACCATACGGTAAGTGGTGCGTTTACGGCAGAGCCATGCAGAAGAGAGTCAGATAGACAGACGTCCGAAAGTCTCAATGGTCACATGATTCGTGCACATGCAAAACAGTTCCAGGAAGTGCTTGGCGTGCAATTTGAACCGATAAACACAAATACGTGACTTGCAGTTTTTTGGGAATTAGTAGTCAATACATGCATTTATTTACATTTATAATATATTTTATAGGGTGCTACTAGTATTCACGGCTATCTTCCGCAGTTCCCCAATCCGCCATTGCTGTGAGAAAAAATTAACCATTCCGTTGCATTAAAGTGAACGGAGTTGGCGCGACTCGTCTCCGTGACTCTGGGTTTGGTGTATGGGCATGGCTCTTACTGAGTATCCTATGAGAGTTTCACAGCTGCTCTGGTTCTGCTTCTGCTGGCAGCTGACGTGGCAGAAGGTGAACAGCAGGTGGTGTCTCTCCGTCAGCCTGGCAGGAAGAGACAGCTTCACTTCGTCGTAGAAGTCGGGAGACCTGCGCGGGACGGAGGGCGAGTTAGTCGGGAGGGCGGATTCATCCCCTGGAGGGTCACAGGTCATTTTTATATTTTGAGAAAGCTTTATTTATTTAGTTGTAACACACATACATTTTTATAATTGCGTTAATTTATGTATTTATATTTTGTGTGCTATATTATGTTATGCTATGGCTCATCCATCCAAGCAAAGCAAGCGGTTAGGGGTCGTGCTTAAACAGCGAAATAATGTAATAATGACTAATGAATTAACTTTGATCGCACATAACACTTGACTAATGAAGTAATCATTCTATCCCTGCACAGTGGGGTGGACAGATAAGCAATAAAGGACTATAAAAGGGGGGGGGGAGAGGGAGAGAGAGTTGGCAGACAGGCATGCAGTCAAGAGTCAGTTCTATTGACAAACAAACAGCATGTACTGTATTTATTTTACACTAGGCAAGTAATGGCTACTTGCTTGTTGTGATAGGTGACAGAGGTGTAGACTTCCTGCACAAATTCAGGGCCCGATGATTTCCCAAAAATAACCTGTAAACAGAGAGAATTTCTTTAGGGTGAGGCTCCAAATGAAAAGGAATCAATTGCAGAATGGAAAAATGTATGTGTGATTTGTTTGCACAGCATTATTTGGAGATTGTAATTATGGTTCGATTCAATATAACTCACTGGCAGTGCACTGCTGAGATCCTCTCCACACATAAACTGAATTTTGATAGTGATGTTCCGGGCTGACGATAGTCTGTTGACAAAGTTTAGCCTCTGTGGATAGACATACAGGAGGTTCCTAGAAATAGAGGGGAGAAGAATAAGAATATATATATAAATATAAAAAAGGACATTCTGTATTTCATCTGTAATGCAAGTAGAGTAGTACTACAAGTACAGTAGCTTGAACTATGATTATTAAAATACACTTGAGTCTGAAATGTGTCAGTACTTATATCGGCCACTAGGTTGTGCCCTCTATTCAATTACCTTTCAGTAAGTGCACAAAACTAGTGCAAGTGTATAATCATGACCATTGGTAATTTGTTGCATCCGTTAAATGTAACACTGTACATTAATATGTAAACCTGGACTACAGTAAAATACTGTACATTCCACTAACGGTTAACAGATTGCAACACATTTGTTTAAACATATTCAATTCTGTCACAACTAAAAACAACACAATGACTAGAGTATAGAGCAATAGGCAAACTGTGTATACCTATAGTTTGTTCTTACCCTGCGCAAGTTAATTATCACAGGTATTTTGGGTAAGAGCATAACAATACTCAAAAGAGCAACTCTGTCATTTGTGATCTATGAGATTCTGCAGCCTCTGGCTTGACAGCGAAATATATTATCTTAAAGGCACAAAAAAAAAAACCTGTTTACAACTCCTTAATCTGGAACCTGAAACATAGACAGCTCCAAAAACATTTTAGTTTGGAGTCACAGAGCAATGTACATATTAACAAATGCTAACAAGAACCATGTGTACACTGTGGCCGTGTATTGACACTAAAGTCTCGTCGTTGCCGGGTGTTTTTAATTAGTTGCTGAGAAGCCACTATGAAAATAACACTGTTTGTAGCCTCAACCCATTTATGCACTTCAGTATAGAAAAATGCATAATTCACAATATCAGCATCACCATTGTTTCTTTTTCAATAGAAACAGGCCACGGCAGATTGACACAAACAATCCCTATATTCTTTAATAACAAAACAAAAAGAAATACTAGACTATTCCTCCCCAGGCAAAATATTGTCCATATTCCCTGCTATCTTAAAACATGTTTTTCATTGCCTTCATTTGTCTCCTTAGCTCAGTACTAGCAGTATCTATGGTTCATAATAGTTCTGAGGTATACTTAGTAGCGTATCGGGTACAGTACACAGTATTGCACACAAGCCCACCTGTAAACATTGTGAGGCACATAGACCTCGCTGGAGGCGAACTCCTGCACCTCCTTGATTGGCCGGATGCTCTTCTCAGAGACAGGGATGAGGGGGATGAGCTCAGGAGACAGACATGCCTGAGGCATGTCACCGATTGGCTTAATGTCCAGCCTTATGGTGCCTAGACAACAAGTGGTAATCATCTTCACTGGCATGTACTGGACAAGTATATGTTTAGTGTTTGTGTGTGCGTGTGCGTGTGTGTGTTTGAGGAAGCAGGAACTAGTGGCTTCAACTTGTACTTTGTGCAACAGTATATAGGCTGCTGTATGCAATAGTTAATACAATAACAAATATAGAGTACATCAGACTTAGGGCCACATACAAGTGAGTCTCACTTGTAAGGGTTTCAAGGGGAACTTTTTTCAATTCAGTGCTGCCGCAAACAAAACGCATTGTGACGCATAGTACATAGTACTGTTGTGAGCGATGTTCGTCACTTTGTTTATGTTCTTACTGACCGAGCCAGGGTTGTGTAGAAGTATCGGAATATTGTTTCAGCACATACAGAATGGCAAGCTAGCGAAATGCAAGTAGATATTTTGTGAATTTGAAAGTGTATTAGCATACAATTAGCTTGTAATAGCTGACTATACCTTTAAAAGGGTAACTTCCTAATTTGTGTCCAGAATTCCCCTGCTGTTAGAAACCAGCGCTGGAACAACTGCGAGCACAAGCACCCCCCACCCACCAGAATGCCGTGTGGCCGTCGCGCCTCTCTACCCAAATTCCAACAATATCTCCAAGGCTCACACCTTTCTCTTTCCCGCCAGCAACATGAACTGTTGTAACCTGGTGTGTTTATGATCAACAGTACGCTGTGGTTGAGATTTGAGGTCCCGAGCGGGGGGGGGGGGCAACATAGTCAAGGATTCTACCCTGGTCCTTTTGACAATCAATCCACATTAAAATCACACCAGTCTTGTTTTAACGGCTAACGTAAACTCACCTGATATGGTCTTGATTCTCCTTTGTGGAGTCGAGGTCTTCTTAATTTCAGACAGGAACTTCAACAAGTCCTCGTCACTCAAACGATCTCCCTCCTGGAAAACACACACACAGTCAATTGACTTCTGCCTTGGGGAAACAGGGCTGGACACATGTATCAAGTGAAAATGTGTGTGACATTACATGGCCGATGAAGAAGAGGTACTACTGCAGGAGTGAAATGCATGTGTCCGTTTGCTCGCCCGTCTAATCATTACGTACTCCGACTGCTCTAGTTGTGCACGTGTGTGCACGCGTGTGCACGTGTTGTTCTAACCTGTTTGAAAATAGTGTTGATAGTGCGGCTTGCAGGTTTGAAGGTAGAGATGTTGCACAGTTGATCCTCAGTTGTGCTGTAACGGTCAGAGTTCCTCCGGATTGGCAACGCTTTCCTGTCCATACTGCTGGACTTACCTACAGTACGAGTTTGAGGGGACGTCCATGAAGAAATGATGCATCACGCTAGCAATGTACGGAGTAACACACATCGCCACAGCTACTGTACTAACGCACACACACACACGCACACCTTTGAGGCTGTCTGAGTCCGTCGTGTCTCGCTCCAACGTGACGCTGCTGATGACGTCCATGATGTTGACTGTGGCCCAGGCGAAGGGCATGCGGTAGCGGCCCAGCCGCTGGCAGAATACCTCGGCCTGGCCTCGCAGCTTCTCCAGCTTGTCCTTGTTCTGAACGACAACAGTTAAGATGCCGTCAGGACCGTTGTGTGATTTTATTTGTGTGGGCACTCCACTGATACACTCCACTGACACAATAAACAAACAAATAACGTGGACTGTTACATTCTTACCTTTGCTGAGTCACTCTCCCTCATGTTCATGTAGGGATCAGCGCATTCGCCGATCTCTCCCTGCTGCAGAACCTTCTCTATCTGAGACGCAGACAGAAGTAGTCAAGTCAACAGTACAGCAAAATACGCATAACGAAATTAATGCATTCACTAGTATTGACATAGGCATAAGGTTAATCAAAAGAAAGAAATGCAAAACCAATAAAACCTGCATTCATTGTATTATATATTTGAAACCTTGCTGTCAATCACTATACTGACTATGACATAGCACAGTGAATGTTGTGTTGTAGCGTTACCTTGATGACCAGGTAAATATCTGGGGAGGGGTAGGTGATGGAGAAGATGCCAGACCTGGCCTGGCTGGAGGGGTCAACACGTGGAGTGTGAGGCTTCAGGATGCTTTTATACTGGTCCGAGTTCAGATCACAGTAGAAGTTCTCAGATATCTGCGTCAAATCAAGAAGATGGTTATTTCCTGCTTATAGGAGGCTTTCCACTTAAAACATAGAAGAATGTAGATAGAAGGCCATTGGGTGATGATATGTTCTTCACAGACCGAACCTTTTATCTAAATGGAATCTGGAATTGAGTGTGTTCAGTAAACTCTGGCATTTCTCAGCTTTCCTCCCTAAAGGCCTTTCTTGGCCTGCCTGTCATGTGATCCTCGCCATTAGGCAACCATTAACTACACCCTATCATGCCACCATCTGACTTAACACGGGTCTAACGCAGCAACCTTAAACACTATAATCCAGAAAACACTGCAGAGCTAGTCTCTCGCCCCAAACGACTACATTAGGCTTTCTGTTACATCATTATGCTCAATAACCACTGGGTTCCACGTTATCAACAGGATGGTGTGGAATGAAGTCTGCATTAAGAAATGTTAATAGTCGTGTTAACCTACTTCTCCTAAAATAAATATATGATTAAAATGCCTGCTCAATTAATCTGATACTTGAAATATTTCGGTATAATTTACATACGTCATACGCAGTGTATTTAATGAGTTGCACAGCAGCGGACCACTTCTGGCTGAGAATGGGAGACGATGAAACTAATCCATTTCAAAATGTAGGCTAACAGAAACAATTCATCTTTAAATTGAAGTATTTTACTGATGGTGATGATGGCTTGCATGTCCAACCTGCCAACACACACGTCTGCATACATAAATGAATATAATATGGTAAGTTTAATCACTGGAGAATGTAGTCCTTGCCTGGACTGAAGTGGCCAGACAGATGAGATTAATAACTAGAGGAGTATATTGAATTACATGAACATCTGTTGCTGGTTTCACAGATGTCAAAACACCACAACATTTGTGTGTATATTTAAAAAAAGTAAAAACCCGCAATGACGCAACAATGTGGGGAATTAAAGATCACAGAACAGGATCTAGGGAAAAAGACCACAACAAGACAGGACAGGAGAGGTTCATCTTTCCAAAGGAAAGCACGGAGAAGAGATCTTGAGAGATGACCATGAAGAGAATCTCTCAGTAACAAATGCCTCTCAGTTTCAGCCTCGCATTCTTTGTGACAGAGGAACATTTCATACGTCTTTAACAGTCTGGTACTGCTCTTTTAAATGTGACGCGGGTAACATTAACATAGACAAGAAGACAGTGGGGCAATTCTTTAACCGCCGTGTCTTTCATGGCTGTGCTAAGCAGGGGGTTGGTCAGGTTCTCAAACACACATCACTGTGAACTCACACAAACGAAAAGCTTTCAATCCAAAAACAACAAAAACACATGGTTAAAAACATATAACAAAAATAATATTCCAGTAAATTACTACACAACATCCAGTAAATGAAACACGAGTGCCAACTGCCAAAAAGAAAACATTAGACAACCATAAAAAAAAAAATCAATAAAAGCCAGAGCCACGGAGTCTTATAGACATTATTTCATTTCTGTTCATGCTGCATGCTGTTATGTGAGACCAGTGCGCGTTTTGTGTTCAGATAGAGCGGCTCACCTTCTTCTTCTCTTTCAGGTCATACAAGGCGAGGGTTGCGAAAAGGGGTTCAATGTCAATCTCAAACCTACCACAGGCAAAGAAGAAATAGACGAAGAAGACAGTTATTCAGCAACAGAAAGAACATGCTGGGGTGTTTTTCTTATACGTCAATACAGCGGAGTATAAACTACTTCTATTGTGATCGGTTCTATTCCTGTGAGGCATTGTGGGATTGGAAAGCAAAGCAGTGGAATGGCACGGGCCAAACGACGCAAGAGAGAAGTGTCCTCAACCAGAACACAGAAAGAAGAGGGGAATGAGGGAGAAAAGGAGAGAAAGAAAAACGGTGAAAAGCCAATCCCACGGGGTAAGGCGTCTGAGAGGGCCGCGGCTAAGGCGCCCGCCCGCCATCACCTCCTCCACCGCGCTCGCCTTCACGTCTGTGGCATGGCATGCCTTAAGGACGTGTCCGTCGCACAACAATGTACTGTGTGCTGAAGGTCACATTTTCACAACACTCATTGGTGCTGCACGTGACAGTCTCGCTAAAAGAGCGCGGCGATGTGTCCCCCACCCCCCCCCCCCCCTCCTCTCACCCTTCCACACCAGCCCTAATGAATAGGCAGGACGTACTTGATGGCCTGACACTGGATGAGGATGCGCTCTCCGATGTGTTCTCGGGGACTCTCTGGGACGGGACGGATCTCCACCGACTCCTCCTTCAAAACACGGTGAGAACGGGATGGTTTCCCCTTTAGTGTGGAGCACATCAGTCTTGTGCAGTTTGTGCGTGTGTGTGTGTGCGTGCGTGCGTGTGGGGTTACTGCACGCATGTTTACTTCTGGAAAGTACGTAGCCTTTTAAATCTTTTATTTTTATAAAATTTTCTCCCCTATTCGCTTTCCCACAAAAGACTTTTCTCTTGAAAGGACTTCATTGTAAATATGAACGTGTTCTTAACTGATTTCACCTATTAAAATACATGTTTTTTTAATTTGCAAATAAAGCAAGTGTGGTTTTATTGTCATTCTGATTCCTGCGTGTGCGTGTTTGTGTACATGTACATGTACGTGTACGTGTACGTGTACGTGCGCGGCCCGCCTCTCACCTCATCTGCGGGGGGGTAGAGGGCAAACAGCTCCGGGTGCCTGTTGGCCTGCCGCGCCTCCAGGTTGATGCGGTCCAGCTCCTCGTGACCGCTGAAGCCCAGCGTGCGCCGCACTCTGGGGTCAGGGGTCAAACTCCGGAGGTCGAAGTCGGAGGAGGTCAGCGTCCGCCCGGAGTCATCGGTCAACCCCGCCAGAGAAGGGGATCGCAGCTGTGTGTGTGTGTGTGTGTGTGGGGGGGGGGGGGGGGGGGGGGGG
>JAODUK010000024.1:951605-976733 GCA_027564635.1 Typhlichthys eigenmanni
AATCACACCTCTCCAGGTGTCTCCATCATTGCCCACATGCGCGTTGAAGTCTTCCAGCAGAACTATGGAGTCCCCTACTGGAGCCCCATACAGGACTCAATTCAAGGTCTCCAGGAAGGCCGGATACTCCGAACTGCTGTTCGGTGCATATGCACTGACAACAGTCAGAGTTTTCCCCGCCACAACCCGTAGGCGCAGGGAGGCGACCCTCTCGTCTACCGGGGTAAATATATATCAGTAATGTGATGATTATAATAAGAATATTCCAGTATATTACATCATCTTACATTTCTGGTTTTAGCAGGGCTATTGCAGTGAGGCTCATGAAAATGTCTAGACTGATAGTGCAGGAAAGAATGACATTGTCTATGCAGCAAACCAGGCAAGCTCAGTCTGGATATTCACCCAGAATATCAGCATCATTTGCAAATGGCTGTAGTAGTGTTTGTACAATACTATATCATAAACGGCCTGACAAAAATAATTCCTGCTGACCATCTCTGCATTCTATTTCTGTCTGGGTTAATCCCTCTTGTATTATTATTATAGTAATTTAGGTATCTGGTATGTCCTGTTTATATCTTCTTGAGAAGTTTACTGAGATATTGTAACAATTTGAGCAATAGTATAGTGATTAGTTGGGAGGGATGGACTCCATCAGAAACATGTTAGCTTAGGCTACTGTAGCCCATAATAAACATTAACTGTCATTCTAGACAATAAGTAAACATGTAAATAAAACACTTTTTTGATCCAGTGAGGGTCAAATGATATCGAAATTCAAACTTGTGGCTTCTCCAAATACATAAAGTAGCCTTATATTGTCCATTAATGAAGTATGGCATGTTGCATTATCTCAGAGTTTAACAACCAAGTAACCAATAAAACAATAGACACAAAACATGCATTAAAGGTAGGGTATACAATATATATACACACAATACCTACTCATGGTCCACTGGCTGTCTATTCTGTGTTCCTACACAGCCTAGCTCTGTAACAGAAACACAAACAAAGTGCAGACCACATCACGAAACAACTTTTCCCAGCCTTGGCAATGTGTGTCCAATGTGGTAGGCGGAGCTTCTGAGGGAACGTTGAAGGGAGAGGTGTATTTGTTTTGATATTGATCAAATATAAATTGTTTGCTCTACCTTTAATACAGATACACACGCGCACACACACAAGCACATCCATGTGAGTTCATGTAGAGCTCATTACTGAA
Organism: Typhlichthys eigenmanni; assembly: GCA_027564635.1. NCBI lineage: Eukaryota > Metazoa > Chordata > Actinopteri > Percopsiformes > Amblyopsidae > Typhlichthys > Typhlichthys eigenmanni. The sequence goes on from JAODUK010000024.1 coordinate 952,831, forward strand.
TGGTAATTATAGACAGAGACACAAAGAGAAGCCATTAATTGTGAGGGCAGGATTGAAGGCCTGGTCATTAATCAGATGGACTATGATGAGGACCTGCATACCATCTCCACTGTGAATATAATTAATATACCTCAGGGTCAGACTGCTCAGTCAGCAATACACAACTTTACTTATATACGGAGTGTTATAAAAGACATGTTTAGATGCAGGCCTTCTGATGATGGTCCTAATACACTCGTGCATGTCAACTTAGCATGTGAGATAACCGTAGTGCAGTTGTAATACCATAAAGAGTCCATTAGGGGCAGCATTAGACCGTTTCTTTTCTATTTTTTTTAGCTCTCTAAACTATTGACCAATGGTTATTTAGATGGGAGGGTCCATGAATGTCGACGCAGACAATGTTGAGCACAAGTGTTAGTGCTTTTCTGATTGATGACACAGTATTAACAATTAAATCACAACACTTGAAAACGCAAACAAAACAAAATTAAAGAGGCTTTGTAAACTATTGGGTGCTGATTAGTATTATAGTCTGCAGTCAAATAAGTATTTCATTTGGATGTTTAAAAATGTAATTGTGATAGACGAATGTAAGGCCTTATTTCTAAACTTTTTATGATAACAGTTCTGTAAGGCAGGAAATATGAGATAATAGCCCTCCTTGTCTTCTCTAGTTCATCTAAACTGCTCACAAAAAATAAAGAAGTTTGTTAAGACTTGCGGGATCTGCTTGGGCGTGATCTTCGTGCCAGAGTTACAAACACAACGATGTTGGCAGACTTGCAACAAATGCTGGTTGAATAATGGGAGGCCATCCCACACCACTGGTGACCAGCATGAGGAGGTGACAGGCTGTTGTGGCTGGGTATGCATCTTCCACACGCTACTGACGCTCCTGTTGGTTAAATAAATTGTTATTGCCAATATGTCTTGTTTCTTCAGACTTTAATCATCCAATCCACTAAACAACACCAAACAAGAGTCAACAGCAGAGAAAAGCTGTTGTCAGAGAAGATTTGGCAAATTTATCATGGGCGTAACAGACTCCGCTCTGCTGCGCATCCCACAAATGCATCTTCCTTACAAACGTGGCACCATTTAAAAGGGAAATAATCAAAAGGCTTTTCTATGGTATAATATGTATTCGCAAGAAGCATTGTTACAACAAAGAAATAATCAACCCCAAATATCCTTCCTTTCTGTGTTATGATCAGGAACACAGAGCATCTACTACACAACAATCGCCAACCAAGACTACCCAGGCAAACACAAGGGTCTAAATACACAGGGAGACCATCAAGGAGACCATTAGATATCAACAACGAGGGACAGGTGAAACTCATAAGACATGATTAGGACACAGGTGGAACTAACGAGACTATGAAACACAGGGCGGGGAGTGACATTGAACAGGCCTGGAACACAAGAAGAAAACACTGACTATCAGACAGTGAACAGATGATAGATCTGACAGCCAGTGCTTGCTCTGTGGAATTCTCACCTAACATTCATATCATTTCAATAGAACACTACTATATGTAAAAGATAAATTATGTGTTTAGGGTAGCTGTCTTCCTTTTCATTTTGAGAAAATATAAGGATAATTGTTTTGTAGATGTTTAATTTCATTTGTTTTTTTGCAAGATGAAAACATAGTTGTTTAAGGACTGAGACTTCTGTATGTTACTATGATGCTATGTTATGCTATTAAAACACCCCCTTTGGAACCTCCTTAGACTTGAGGCACTTCTCCTGTTGGGGGGGCTGATAACCACTGGTCTAGTGTGTATTACAACACTGCTCTTCCTGTAGCGACCGTGTGCACATCCACCTTTTTTGGACCAGCTGAGGCAGGGAGGAGGGATCAATGATGAAATCGATTGGGTCCTCAGGGCTCCTAATAGCTCCGTTATAGCTTCATGACTCCCAGCCTGCCCGTCTCATATACAGTAGCTGCACAGCATGTGTGTCATGGAGACCCTGTCCGCTAACCGTCTCCTCTATTTACGCTGTAGCCATGATACACTATGACAAGTTGGGCAAACACCTGCTTGTGATAGAGAGGTGGCCTGTGTACTGTATACTAGGTTGTATGAGGAGACGCCTGAGTCTAAGGAACGTCTAATTTTCATCTAAAGAAAGACTTTTTGGAAAAAGGAGGTGCAGAATCATGTTTGTCACTGAGAAAAAGCTGGTAAAAGCTGCAATCCTAAACATTCACTGGTTATTAAACAGTGTGACATCAGGGTCAGGCAGGGTAGTTATCGTTGAGAACGCAAGCTTGATGTTATGCAATCATACCCGTCATGTTAGATGATTCTGTATCAAAGGCACTGGGTGAAATTATTGTAGGCTAAACAGTATAATAATAAAGGTATGATGCAAAAAACATACAGTAAACACCTGTATAGGCCTACTACAGGTGCTACACTATGTGTGATATAGGCTACTGTATTCATTATTTCATTTTTGTTAATTATTGATGCCCTTGTGTGTTCTAAGCATCATTTAGGTGTTGGTGGCATAATTTACAGGCAGGGTTAGTCATTCTCAAGAACGTTTGCTAACTTCGAGCTCAAATCAAAACAATATCCGCCTCACACATTGAAACACTATTGTGAAGCAAAGCGTATACAGCTTGTTGTTGTGAGCGCCACTTTGTTTATGTTACTACTTACGGAGCAAGGGCTGTGTAAAAGTAGCCTACCGTATTATTTTGTCAGCACGCACATAGAAAGGTGAGCTAGTGAAATGCAAGGAGATTTTTGGTGAATTTGACAAAAAGTGATCAGCTTTTAGCTGACTAGGCTGGGTCACTGACATAGGATAAAAGCTTAGGCTATTTTTACACTGTCGATATTCCCAAAGCAGCATTTTTTGTGTTGCCTAGGGCAGCAGAACGTTCAAGGCCGCCCTGGTCAGGGCTGTGTAGTATCGGATAATTTTTTCAACATGCACAGAGAACGGCAAGCTAGCAAAATACGAGGAGATATTTGGTGAATTTGACCAAATGTGTATCATCTTATAATTAGCTTGCAATAGCTGACTATTCCTTTAACAGCGTATGTGTACAATATGTGGGAGCACTTTGTTCCTGTTCTCTATTGGACCAAGCACTGGTGTTTTACGTTAGCTGCACAAGCTATGCATTTCTGGATGCAGGTTAGCCTTCTAGCAGGTTCCACCCAGCAACAAATTATACAAAACTATCTGAACATAACATTTTCTAAAAGGGCTGAATGGTTATTCTCACAATTAGTGATAATAAATAACAGTGAAAGTGACATTTGTTTAACTGTAAAAGTGTGTTCCTTTAACACTGAGCTACACTGGTGTACATTTAGCAGGGTCTCGAGGCATCTGTTCTCTATCTGCGATAGTAAAAAACCTACATAAGGAAAACTTTAGGAAACTCTAGGGATATGTCTGTGATGTTAAGCTGTGGTGATGCAATATAGTTTAGCAGCACATATGTGATTTAGAAATTGGCTGCAATCCTATTTTAAAGAGGGAAACCACAATCCTTATTTTTGTTACTTTAGCAAACCATTTATGGATCAGTGGAGAGCCAATGTACCACTGAGGGATTCGTTTATTTTGTTTAAGAAGTACAATTCAGAGTCAAGTTTGCCACCATATTTCAAACAATAACACAAAAATACTGCTAGTTAGTTCCTGTCAAAAAGACATACCACGGGCGCTGATATTTCAGCAATAAGCCACTTAGGACACAGCTACAAATATCACTACATGCATTCTGCAGCCGTATATAACAATCTATATTTAGTCATGCAGTGACAGACATAATAACCTGTTGTGATCCAGGCTTAAATATTGATTGCACTGTAGGATGTATGAAAATATGCAGTGTTATTTCAATGTGTATTTGAGACAAACCCAACTATTATAGTTAATGACATAATGCAAACACAGTGACACATGAAATCCTTTAGCATGGCGAGAACACGTATTGTTCCGGGTCTGGTGTGGTGTGGTGCGGATATCACCTCTTCTTCACAACATGTGTCGGCGCGTCGATGGTTCCTCTGCACCCTACAAAGCACCCCCCTGTACCTCATTACGGCTCCCGAGGAATGAGCTTGTGATCTTCTCAGAAAACACCCCATTCATCACGTGACGTTGATGTGAAGACTGTAAAGTTCAAAGATGTGCAGCAGCGCCATGTTGGAGACAGATGTGCTCCTCAATATTCTCAGTGCACCGGAGTCTTGGCATATACAGGCTCCTCCCGGGGTAAGATGATAAGATGATGGGGCCAGGGCCGGCCTGCTTGGGCCACGGGGAGAGGTAATAATCACAGAATATAACTCAGGGTAATGAAGGCTTCAGCACTAGACTGGCCATAAAGAATGATAGTGAGGCGGGAGGGGAGACACTTGTGCGCTTGACCTCCACTGGCAGCCCTCCACCTCCTATAAATTCCGTTTGGACCGACTGCAGGCAACCAAAGTGGAAAGAGTGCAATGGGAATAGCGATAGCTATATGGGAAAAGATAAAGAGAGGGAAAGGAGAGATGGGAGGGGTGGGGGTAATATTTATATTCCCTCTCCAACAGGTTCAAAGTCCTTACTGTGAAGCTAACTGTGGTCATTGGAAGAAAATCTCATTCTTCTCATCAGACCACTTATAACGGACCAGAAAGGAAAGTGTCGTCTTTCGTTAAGTTCTCGTGATAACAACAAAGAAATCACCAGCGAGCCGCTGTGACTGAGGTATGAAAACATTATCAAAACATACAGCACATACGATATTACCAACACAGCACACAAGGAAGCTCTCTCACAGTATGCACCCCCCCCCCCCCCCTTCCCCATCCTTTTCTCCCTCCGCTTCATCGGTATGCAAGCGCTGTGGCAGCATACTGTGGGCAGCCTGGGCTCCACTGCGCCCCTCTACATGTCTGCTAAATGACAGTAATTATTTTCCTGGGCTGCAGGCGACTCATGCATGTTTTATTTCAGCTTCCTCCTTCCCCATCTGCCGGCTTGCATGGCTATGCATGGCACCACCCTGGTAGATGTGCGCTCTCTTAGATATCTATTCGCACCTTGCTATGGTTCCCCACTGGGCTCTCCAGCTACACTCCTAGCTTGCACAGTGAGGATGGGGGGGCCTGACTTTTCACTTCCCTAGCAGCCGGGGGGATGGGTAGGAGCTGACAGATGCTCTGAAGATGCACCCGTGAAGGTCTAGACATAGATAAAGGCACATAATGGAGGCGCACGTACGCTGGCTGCATGAGCATTCGCCACAAAATGGCTGCTGTGTGCCACAGCGCACCAAGGTGCCACTTGGTGTTAGAGGTGACATCCATCACTGGGAGGTTTGTTGCCGGTTTAAGGGGCTGTTTTATTCCATGCTGAATGCCGGCTGACGGCTGTGAGGCAAAGGTGTTTGCCGAAGAGCGTCTCCACAGTATGAAGTCAACAAACATATCAATACCAGATGCAGAACGGGTAATCACCGCTGAAACAATAGAACGCTAACTCCGGGACATCTCAGTCAAGGATAGCCTGATGAATGTATCCTGTTAAAACCCCGAGAAGGTTGTATTTCTTTCCTTTTTTTAATTTGATCCATTGTACGGCAGTGTATGTCACACCTTCCGGTGACACGCAGCTCGTTTGGTGCGACTCGGGGGATGTCTAATACCCCTGCAGCTTTCATAATGAACATGTGGCTTATCTCTCATGGGCACAATTTAGTGTAATTCATAAGCAGAGGACAGGGCATTAGCCAGATGGTGCAGTGGGTGGCATCTTTTCTCTGGCCATCCATTAGATCTGTGTGGGTGACAAAAACCCAATGTGGAGAGACCGACGCGAAGTGTCAGGTTTTAGCAGCTATCCAGCCATGTACTGTATGTGGAAGTGAGGGGAGCGTTCCCGTGGAGATCACCAGAATGGCTGCGGGCACACAGAGGAGACAATATTGGCAATCACGATTTTTAGTAAAAACTTGTTTGAAGTATTTCCTGCATGTCTGGGACTTGGGGAAGACTGTCTTTGAGTGTGTGGGGGAGGCAGAGAGAGTATAGGGGCTGATAAGCTTGCAGAGATGTGAAGTCTGTTCCTCGCAGTGTGTGTTAAGGGTAATTCACACCCACACACACGCACACATACAAAATGAGACATGCACATGTGCGCGCACGCATACACACTGATCAGCAACTCAGCCTTGCGTGGCTCTCACTTCATCAGCTGAGGTGTCAGGGTCCCCATGGCAACTGTATAATAATGGGGCTGGCCTAATTCAATCCCAGGGGCGAATGGAGGGTCTGGTGGAGGCGCATGGGGAGAATGGGTCCGGGGACGAAACCTATTCAAGTCAGGTCCTGATGTGCTGCATGCTCTGTCGCCCAACAGACAACGCTCTGTCAACACTCTCTCTCTCACACACACACACACTTTCTCGCATTGTCATTTTCTCAGTCTTTTCCTTGATCTTTTGTTCTACTTTTTTTCCCCCACTGACTTTGATTCCCCCTTTCCTGTCTTCGGATCTCTCCGTTTGTTTCCCATGGTTCCCTGTTGAACTGTAGCTGTTGGTGTTCGCTCCACAGAACTATAAAAGTTTATTTCCCAGACTCAAACACCCCAACCATCACTTTCTTCTGGTTCCATTTAATCTCTCTCTCTCTCTCTCTCTCTCTCTCTCTCTCTCTCTCTAGATCCCCTTGACTCTCCCACCCTCTTTCTGTCAGCCTTTCCCCCGTGTCATTCATACTGGAACCTGATAGGGTTTCATTAGACCTCTGGATCGGCTTGTGTTATTGTTATCCCTCCCTGAAGAAGACATGGATTATCACAAGGCTGGAGACCCCTTTAAAGTAATAAGCCTGGACTACGCACAAACACGTTCATGCACGTGCACTAACACACACACGCAAATGCACACAAACATGCACATAGATACTTGTACAAACGTGCTCAGATCAGAAGTGTAGGAAGGTAAAAACAACCTTGGGTGGAGCCAGCCATCCAGCCAGCCAGCCAGGCAGCCCACTATTCCATAGCTCACTGCCCTTATTGTTATTGCCCTAGCAATACCATCACACAGCATCATACATCCACCGGGTGAGAGCGGCGCTGGCAGCTTGTTAGGGAGGGAACACTTTGTTACAGGGGGAAAATGGCGTGGAACTCCTGTCACTGGTTCTGCATATAGAGAGGCCTGGGACCGGCCTGAGGCTATCTGTGTTCACACATGGGGGAGGGGAGCAAGGAAATGGGCAGATTTGCATCCCTTTGAGTTTATATCTCTGAATGCCAGAGGAGGAGAGGAGAGGAGAGGAGAGGAGAGGAGAGGAGAGGAGAGGAGGTGGGGCAGCTGTAGCAAATGCTGTATAATAGTCATGAGAACATTGATTTTCCTTTTTCATGTCCTGCCCCTCAAAACCCACTGACTATGTTTTCAGCGAATCCAAAACATCCCTAACACTCCTGCAAGCAATTAGTGTGTTCCGATGAACATGCAATGGTGTTCATCACCACAGCTGCACTTGACATAACGTGTCTTTCACTAATACAAGTCCTATCGCCCTCAAGAGAGCGTAAGAGAGGATATGGAGCCACGCATCACTGTTCACACCACCATGCACATACAGTAGATTGGCCATACACTGACTTGAATAGATATAATTTGTGCATGAATAGCCCAGTAGGGGGAAGAAAACCTGTACGTTTCCTCTCACTGGTTTCATATTGATATTCATAGCGGCTCTCCACATGGAAAAGCACAAATGTCACTGAAAGCATGCCTTGATATATGCTCTCATTCTCTGCTCTTCCTCTCGCTCCATCCCTCTATATTTCTGCCCCCCCCCCCCCCCTCCCGCTCTTTGTTCCTGTCCACCAGACACACAATGCCTGCTGCCGCTGCCGGAAAGGAAAGCTCACTGTCTGACAGTGTGTAGAGACAGCATGCTGTTCCTCATTCAGGCCTTTAATCAAGCAGTTATGGGATGCTCTGCCTAGCCTGCTAACCTTGCCTGGGACGCTCATTCTTCTGAATTGCCCCCTGAACTTTTACATGTACACACCCTGGTGTGCGTGTCCGTGCGTGTGCGTGCATGTCCGTGTGTGGACACTGTCCAAAAGCTTAGAACAGTCTTTTCCAGGATATGTTTAGGAAGACTGTAGAGGCTTGACCATAAAGCCATCAACAGGCACAATTCTTGATTATACAAGTATATATTAACAAGCAAAACTATATTATTTCATATACAGATGTGTGTTATCTAACAACATGTTTAATCATATGTGTCAGAGTAAAAGCCATGCCTGAGTTATTTCTCTGTTCATGATAACATGGTTGTAAATATTACAGTAAAAGATTTAGAGATGTTGGCCAGGCTTCCGGCAGACTTTTGTGAATGTTAAATGTTTGGTGGAAATAGCCAAGTCTCAAATCCATAAATCTTCCCATATTTGTTAATTTTTCTCAAAACCATTCCATAACTCATATTAAGTCACAAGAGCAGTAAAAGTGGTCGAGACAGGAAACCATTCTTGCCTGGTTCCTCATAAAAGTAGATAATGAATGAAGTTATATGAAGTAAAATGAGACAAAATTTAAGACTACGATATGACAGACCCTTCTGATATTAAATAATTACACCATTGTCAGTTTAGTGTCATCTCAGCTAAATTTCATTTATCTTTCCTTCAGCCTGTAAGGAAACAAAACAACATATACTGTAATTGCAGGCAGCCCCAGAACTCAAAACGTCTGCCCCAGTTCACACTTTGATATCCAACTATGAAAAGTCTACACAATCACCGGCCACTTTATTAGGTTGGCTTGTTAACACAAATAGCGAATCAGCCAATCACATGGCAGCAACTCAATGCATTTAGAAGTGGTCAAGACAACATAATGAAGTTCAAACCAAGCATCAGAAAGGGGAAGAAAGAGGCTATAAGCGACTTTGAATGTGGCATGGTTGTTGGTGCCAGACGGGCTGGTCTGAGCATTTCATAAACTGCTGATCTACTGGGATTCTCATGCACAACCATCTCTAGAGTTTACAGAGAATGGTCCAAAAAAGAGAAAATATCCATTGATCAGCAGATGTGAGGATGAGAATACCTTGTTGATGTTTGAGGTCAGAGGAGAATGTGCAGGCTGGCCCGAGATGATATGAAAGGCAACATCTCAGAATCTCTGAATGCACAACACAGCAGACTCCTGGCAGCTAAGAACAGGAAACTGAGGCTGCAGTTCACAGAGGCTCATCAGAATTGGACAATAGAATATTGGAGCAACGTTGCCTGGTCTGCTCCATGAGTCTCCATTTCAGCTGCAACATTCAGATGGTAGGGTCAGAATTTGGCGTGAACAACATAAAAGCATGGATCCATGCTGCCTTGTAAGGTTCAGGCTGGTGGTGTAATGGTGTGGGGGATATTCTCTTGGCACACTTTGGGCCCCTTAGTAGAAAGCGAGCATTGTTTAAACACGACAGCCTCCCTGAGTATTGTTGCTGACCATGTCCATCCCTTTATGACCACAGCATACCCCCCTCTTATGATGGCTACCTCCAGCAGGATAACTCACCGTGTCACAAAGCTCAAATCATGTCAAACTGCTGAACTGAACACGACAATGAGTTCAGTGCACTCTACCAGATCTCAATCCAATAGAGCACCTGGTGGAACGGGAGATTATTTTGCATCATGGAGGTGCAGCCATCAAAGCTGCAGAACTGCGTGCTGGATGCTATCATGTCAACATGGACCAAAATCTCTAAGTGATGTTTCCAACACAGTATGCCATGAAGAACGAAGGCCGTTCTGAAGGCAAAAGTAGGTCCAACCCAGTACCAGCCAGGTGTAGACAACTTGATAAAATGACAAGTGAGTTTAGCTCTGCACTACCAATAACTTCAGCGTCATCATCACACTTACCCACCACCATGCTGCTTGGTCCTGGTGGCTGTGCCAACACTAATGCTGCCTGCTAGACAACTCGCAGGTTGGTTATTTCCTAGTTAAAATGTACGATTTTCAACCTCAAAGAATACAAGGTGCACAACGCTAAATTTAAACAAAAAACATGGCTGACCGTATAAACTACCAACATTGTTGACATTGGCTATTTTGACATCAACTTACATATAGAACAGGTTTTACTATACGTTAGCATTTATTATTTAATTAAATACAGGCAAATATACTTAAATTGCCTTTTTGATGATGGTATAGTCTACTGTAATGCGCCTCCATGGGTGCCGCCATGTGTAATGTCAAATTTGGAATTCGGGGTAGTCGGATCTGCCCCGAGTTCACAAGTAGGAACGCTGACTAGGCGTTCTATTGTATTTTTTTCTAGTAGGAGGTCGGATATTCTCGATTTACGAGTTGTCTACAATGCAGCATAACGCAAACAGGGTTTCCAGACTATATACTCAGTGAAAAATAAGTTGAGTAAATAAGTTGAGAGCAATAGGCGGGCGGAGCCAGGCTATGGAGTGGAAGAGGAGGGGGGCCTAAAATTGTTTCAATTAAAAACGTTTCAAACCAAAACAGTATTGCAGGTTTCAACAAATTTACGTGGACACAAATCGGGGATGATACCTCGGAAGGACAAGCACTTCCTAATAATAATATATATGCTCATAGGCAGTATACTGTAGGCTACAGCAGACAAACATCCTGGTAGCAGTGTGTTTCAAAGTTCTGCTGAATTATTAGGCATTTCGAAGGAAACTCTATGTAGGCTACTTGTTATGCATAGCTCAATATCTTCCAGCCATAATGATCATCTGTATTGGAACCAATAAACCTTTCACAGACTAGAGGTGGTAGAAGAATAAAATTAAAACGCCGGGCATAATGTTTTGTAACCCTGCGAGGCTCATTACATGCCGCCTAAAAATGGCAAAAATGTCATAAGTGTAAAAAAAGATTGCACCTCAGTGTGTGCTCAGGCTTTAAGTTATGGCTGCAACTTTCTCACTGTCAGGCGCTTTAACCGGCTGTCCTGGAGGACACATTAACTAGGTATCCTTAAATAAAGTCCTTTAAATAAAGCTGGGGGAGTTAAATAATGAGAAAGCTGCTCCTACTGTCCTCTCTGCTTTTAAATGAACCTCTCCCTTTTCTTATTAATGTCCCCTTATCGCTCATCACGGCCACTGACCCGCTTCTGTAACCTTTCCCCACTCAGCCGCACAAGAGGAGCTCCGGCAAGTGGTCGCCACAGAAGTAATTGAGGGCAATTTTCAAATTAAAAATTAAAGCCCTCGTCCATCTTCCTGCGGTGAGAAGGGGAGAAGAGGGGGCTACGGGGCTGATGACTTGATCAGGTTTTGCGAGCCGGGCAGGTAGCCCGGGCTCCATGAGTTGCGGTGATGAACGAGGGGCATTAATCTCTGTGACAGAGAGAGAAGAGTTAGCGACGGTGATAGCGGCGCTAACGGCTTTAATTAGCATTTAATCAGACGCCTCGGGGCCGATGGAGGGGAGAGAGAGGAGATCAAACTCCACCGGTCCTCCGTAAGAAGAGCAGAAAGAAAAAAGTGGGTCCCTGAGGTTTCCAGACGGATGCTGCAGGCCCTGTTGAAGAACACATTCCTGTGATCCCTTTTGGTGCCGTCGGTTGCACAGATAGCAAGCAACACAAAGGGCCTAGGTAGGAACCTTTCTAAGAAAAGACAGGTTGAGCCTGCATTCTTATCTGTCAGTCCTCAACCTTAAAATAGAAGCTGGCCTGCTGGCAATAAGCATTTTGTCTTTCCCAGACAACTGCAAAGGACTATACCGATGCCAGCATTTGACCTTTTCTCAGCAATGGTGGCTAGAGGTACCACACTGTTAAGCCCTCCCATAACCTACAGACCTGGGAGGTTAGAGGGTCAAGGTTTTTCTTTTTAATTACAATTAATGGTTTGTACTGAAGCTTCACCCAATTAAACCTAATTTCATTCCGGTGACTGCAACTGCTCTGAACAGACCAAAGTAAGCAAACTTTGTCTGTCTATGGGGGAAAAGCCCTTGGTCAAATGCGATACATAATAGCCTACAGTAAAACATACCCACAGGTAACGTGTGTATGTGTATATGTATATATACACACACACACACACACACACACTGTATAGAGAGAGAGAGAGACAGACTCACAAAGAGGACGTCGTGAGCTAAAGGTTGCGGTGGCGGTGCGGAAGGGAGCGTTTGGCATGAAAGGAGCCAGTGTGTGATCATGATGTCATTAGGAGGATACAGTGAGACGCATGCCCGCCTGCGCCATGCCCAGGGGACGTCATTACCAGCTGGAATGCGGCAGAGACCCGAGCATGGGTCAGCCACACAGCAAACACCCCCCACCCCACCCACACACACACACAAACACACTGCACTGCATCTCTCAAAGGTGTGCATCCGTCACATAACAAATGGACAGTTCTGGTTTGCCCTGACAGCAGACAGGCGCTTTTGTTGCTAAACCTGACAAATTCCTCAGTATCCAAGTGGACACCTATATGGACAAATGTAGCTCATTAGTGTATAGGCACACAGATGGACTGTACGCACACACGCATGCACACACGTGAGGTGGGTCGAGCTCATGCTGTGCCGTTGCCGTGTGTACGGTTCTGCTGTGACGTGCGCTTCATTACCGTTCACACACACAGACAGTTGCAGTGTTTTTGTGTCAATGTTTAATGAGGGGCTGAGAGTCTGGGGACCCTACTGCTGTCAGGAGCTCCTGTATGTAGTCTGAGCTACCACCTGTTCCCACACACTCCCTGAAGGCCCCCACAGACACACACACACACGCACACACACACGCAGGGATGCACTAGGAGTAAATCTCACATACACACACACACACACACACGCAGGGATGCACTAGGAGTAAATCTCACATACACACACACACACGCGCACGCACGGATGCAAGAAGGAAAACACAAACACACACACGGATGCACTAGGAGGAAATCACACACACACACACGCATGGATGCACTAGGAGGAAGAGACACACACACACGCACGGATGGATGCACGGGGAGGAAGACAACACACACACACGGATGCAAGAAGGAAGACACACACACACACACACACACACGGATGCAATAAAGACATACTGTACACACGTACGTGCCTGGTAAGAACATGCACACAAAGGCACGTGGCACTATAACAAACATGCACACTAAGGAAGGTACTGTACACACACGCACATGCAAGCACACACAGACTGATGTAGACATCCTATGGCAACGCTGTCAGTGTTAGCAGCATGTGTACAGGTGACTGTGGTCTGTCTGAGCACGCCACCTGACAACAGCGACCATGGGAATATCAATTGATACACCCCCCCCCCTTCCCGCTTTCCAACCAGATGACAGCATGAAAGCTGCTGGCAGCGTGAGTGATTTCTCTGTGTGTTTTTTTATGAGTCTTGTTTAATGCCGTTCTGAACCGCGCCCGACTTCCGTGCCCTCCCACAGCCTCCCATAATGCTGCAGAGCCAGGCCGTGTTTGAGAATGCCATTGTTGTGTGAATGCGGACACGTTAAAAGAGCCCGGAGAGCGTTTATGTATACATTTCAAAAAACTAACCTTTATTAAAACAAAAGGGAGAAAAAAAAAAAAAAAAAAAATCAATCATCGACTCATTAACAAGATTATAAAACAGTGATTTAGTTACATAAATAAATTGATATCGGTGTATCAAATCTGAATTTCATAAGCATGTATACATGGGTCATTGTAATAAATAAAACTGGATAGCAGAAGATTCCTACACACACACAAAATAAAAAGTAAACAAAACAAAGAAATTATAATAATAATGATGAAAGGACTAGAAAGACTCAAGAGGAAATCGTTTCTGACGAGAACCAGACACCGGACAACATACAGTATTTTCACCAACCACACGTGAGGAATTGCTTGGTTAAAGCAGGACTTACACAGCCATTCACTTTACTAATTAAGGACACTAAAGCTGGGACCAATGGGGTTGTCTCGCACCTCTTGGAACGCGTTTGGTTGTTAGATAGATCTTCTGTTTGGTTACTTTAAAGCGTTAAGACAAGGCAAGAGAAAAGGCTGTTTTTGTCTTTAATGAATGAAAGAAAATGCACATAAATGGTTATAAAAATAAAAACAAGAGACTGGTCTAAGCGAAGACCCAGGTGTGTTCAATATACTATACCTGTGTATGTATTGCAAATCAACAGTCTTTATCACTAAGATGCTCTCAAATACTGTTCCACAGTGTGAATGTACACTTATCTAGACAGAATTCCAATTAAATTAAATCTAACTATGAAAATGTCAGACTTTGCCAGTAATACAGCATATTTCAGTGTTTCATAAATTTGCTTGCTATGCTGTGAATTCTAACATTTAAACTTGTGGACTGCAGAAGTATAAAATAGTAATTCTGTGCTTCAGTCAAGACGATGGCAGGACTAAACCTGGTGCTGGGACTGCTTCCAACACCTCTAATAACACAGGCCTTGTGAGTTTCAACCACCTGGAAATGGGCTGTCCTGATATGTTTAGTTGTTTTGTAACAAAAGAAAACAAAATGAAAACGATGAAAAGACAAAAAAGGAAGCAAGAGAAGGAGAGAGCAAACTATAGCGGCTTCAAGTATTTCACATTACATAGAATACTCTGTATAAATTAGTTAACATATACTTTCAAATCCTCCATATTCAGACATATACTATGGCATATATACAGAGTACAATAAATGCTCGCTCATGTTGCATCACGTTCTGTCTTATCCTGGAGTCAGTCGTTCTTTCGTTGATTTGTTCTGCCTTTTTCCTTGTGTAGAGAAATCCCTGAGAACATTCTGGTGATAGTTGGTGAAGGCTCCACACAACGAAGTATAACAGTAGAAGTCTAATTTTCATGGATCACATGCACAGAGGTAAGCGCCGCTTGCCTGCTTTTGAAAATAACCTGCTCGTAGGGTGGAAGGCGAAGACTTGTCTGCTGTTGTAACTACCATTACTGTCTTGTGAGGGCAGTGATGTACAGCAAAGCTGAACGCAGAAAGTTAGTCATCTGATTTATGCGGATGTAGCCTCATATCCTCATACTGTTCAATTTGTTGACTAGTGATAAACATTTTGACAATATACAAATTGGAAGTAGGTACAATGTAATGAGGTTTCCTTCTTCTTACGTTTACAGCTCATCTATTTTAACTACAATAACATGTTAAATTTAGTCAATTGTTTTCCCTGCCTGGTTATAAAGATCAAATAGATGTAATAAATCACGTCGATGTACCAATTGTACTATTATCTTTGTCTAATGTGCCTTTGCTGTCAAGCCTACATGATGTCCTCTGTCAGACAGGTGTGGCGAGGGTATAATTACAACAGTAACAAGTTCCTAAGAGCATTGTTGTGGATAATGCCGGGGGGACCAGAGAAAAACTAAGTGCTGTGAAGTGCTGCTGCAAATGGTGTGTCCCGAAAAAACGCTGACGTGGGCATTTGACTGGCGCAGCCCCAAGCCGTGCCGAGCCGAGCTAAGCTAAGCTGTGCAGTGCTGACCAGTGCCGAGCGGGCATGGCCTGGACAGAGGGAGGTGCTTTGTGTGTTTTAAAGCCTTAGTTTCTCTTTGAGGATGCAGATTTGTTTTGTTGGTTTGTTTTGTTTTCATGAGCGCTATCGTAGAAGGGCTTCAGCCACTTGATAACATAAAACTCAATTTAAACTGAAAAAGGGGGGAAAAAATGCTTAAACTAATTAAATGAAAGAAATATAAAAGCCATTTCACTTTTTCTCTTTTTCCTCTCGCACACATGTAGAGAAATACATACAACATTCACGTGACAAATTTCCTCTCTTCTGAAAAATAAAACACTTCTGTACACATAGTAATAATAATATAATAATAATAATTATTATTATTATTAATAATAATAGGAATAATGTTTTGAACAATAACAACAGCAAGAACAATAATACCGCTTGTGGCTCTCTTGATTTTTTAAAAATCCTTTCCTTTCTTTTTGCTTCATCCTACACGTGACATCCCTCTTTTTCACTTGTCTATTTCAAGTCCAAAGAAGTTCAAAAAAAGGCATACTCAAGTTAACAGAACGTTCCGGAACAGCCGCAGCTCAGCCGAACCTCTCCCGCACAAGCATCATCAGTTTCTTCTTGCCCTTGTAGATCTGTTTCAGGTTGTCTATGAACTGGGTGAACTGGATGTGTCCGTCGTGGGCCATCATGAACGTCTCCCGGGCCTTCCCCAGGAACTCGATGAACTCGCTGTAGTGCCGCGGGCTGATGTGCGTGAGGCGTGAGTGCGTGGTGTTGATGTACGCCCCGATCGTGGCGTCCAGCAGTTGCCTGAGCGGAGCCTTGTCCAGCGACATCAGCTTCCCCGAGTTCCTGCGGTTGTGCAGCGCCGACACCATGCCCGGCGTGGTCAGCGTGCATCGCCTCAAAATGTCCGACAGCACCGTGGCGCACTTCACGCTCTTCACCACCAGGGGGATGACGGCCGCCAGCTCGTTCTTCCCCAGCGAGTGGCTGAGCGCGCAGGCCCAGAGCACGTCGTTGATGGCCGGGTGCGTGTCCTGGTTGTAGCTAAGGTTCAGGTGGGCCATGGCTAGCGTGGCTAGCTTGTACGCCCTCATGGGGTACCCGCGGTGCTCCATGTAGCGCGCTATGGTGAACAGCTGGGTGTAGCTCATCCCCGTGGCCGCCGCGTCCAGTACGATCTGGTAGGCCGTCTCAAAGGCGATGTGGTCCTTCTCGCAGAGCGTCAGGGCCGAGAGGGCGCAGTTCTGGGGGTCCTTCATGGCACACTGCAGGGCGAGAGTTCGGGCGGACGAGGCCAAGTTCTCCTGCTGGTGGCAGTCCAGGTGGAGGCGGACGATAGTGCTGTTGGACATTACAGTGGTAGCTACGATGCTCGTGGCCTCGGTGGGGGTGAAGAGGGTGAACCAGCTCTGCATGATGCTGTCCAGCGCGTATACACCTGGCACGCACGCACACACACACACACACACACACACACACACGCACGCACACGCGCGTTAATAATACTACCGGACTGAAGCGTCACCGTACATTTATCAACAATAAAAATCCACTGCTGATCAAAAATGATCTATTCACCGTTGTCCATTAAAGTGCCAATTCATTTAGCTGATTAGAACCCTTCTTGAGGAGATGCTGATGACTCATACTGCACTAGTGGGTGCAGTGTTTACATGTGGCAGATTTGGCTGCTAGTAGTTCAATTATATTTATCCAACATTGCATCTAATATATTATCATAACAATGTGTTTGTGTGTACAGTCACCTCTGTATCAGAATAGAACCCTTCTAGAATAGTATTATTATTATTATGTGCATATCTTAAGAAAGAAATTACTATTACTAACATGACACATTGGAAACAAAATATTTAAATTCATTGTGAGATAGTAAACACAAGACTCTGCAGAGCACTGTATAACTTTAGCTTACGTAAGTGTGTGGTGTTAAAGAGAGAAGATGGGTATTGGCACATACCAACTTCAGTGGCACATGTGACGAGCCATCGCACCATCTCTCTCCTCCTCCAGTTTAATGTGGACAGAGTTATCCTCATAACCTGGGAGGTGAGAACGATACAAGGGTTGAGATAAAACTGTATGCAATGGGAAAGGGTCAGATGAAGGTGCATGCTCTCCAGCAATGCATTGGCAGCATTGGCAATAAGTCAATAATACTGTCAGTGCTTGCTAATCGGCAGACCTAAATCAAATGTACCCATTATTCATTTCAGTGGCTGCAGCTGTGCTTAACTTGCTATGACACATCTGTAAAAGGGTCCATGGATAATTAATTTATGTCATTTTCATAATGGCCCTTACATCCACGTTGCTCCATTTAGAAATAAAACTTTCATAGCAAATCTAGGTACCCATTGACACGTGAAAATAAAGATCAGAAGTGATGACTGTGTGAAAGGAAAATGGAAGGAAGCAAGAATTTCAATGTGTTTATTTATGGGCAGGTGTCAGGTGCAAATTACGGGCCTGAATGAGCAGTTAAATATCACAACCTGGCAGAGGAAATGACATGGCAGATTACACACATTTTAATGACGAGGTTTTTATTCCACTATCCCACCCAATCAATACCTGAATATGTGTGTAATTGAAGATATAAGGACCGTGAAATAACCTTTATGTTTGATGTGATAGCAGAAAACACAAAACGGTCAAAGTTAATTTCACGGCCTTTATTGAAGCGCATATATCCTACTGTATTTAGGAAACGTCGTGGAAGGAACCACTGCATTCGTGATTGGACAAATGTTATGTAAAAGGAACAACGTTTGTGTTACAGTATATAGTTCTTCCAATTCAATTATTATTATTAATGTATTTCTATTTGTCTGCAAATGCACTTGTTTCAAGGCTTCACGAGGACAATTCCAAACACAAATGGATTGGAATATACCTTTGAAGCATTAGCATGTATGCATACAACCCTGTTGAAGATGTATATCTGTACTGTAGCTACCTGCAAGCCCAACTCCAGGGAGACTTTGAGCAGCGTAATGTCAGGCAAGCTGTCCATCAGAGTGGCGATCTTAAAAGCATCCTGCGCCAGTTTGAAAATGTGCGACGAAGAGTGAATATTCTTCTGGATGGACTCCAGCACTGTTTCCAGCCTGCGACTGTCACCTGCGTGTGATGAATCAAGACAGGAATGAAATGAAATGGGAAAAAAAACATGAAGTTGGTGTCGGGCCTGGGTAACTGTGTGTGTGTGCTACACTGAGTATGTACAGTTTACAGCCATGCTTCTCAACATGGGGGTTGAGACTCCCGGGTTTGGTTTTATTATCCTTGATAACAACGTGCATACATTTTTCAAGTATGTTTTTGGCTTCAGGTGCTTCCTGGAACTATTTAGGACTGTGTACTTTATGTGATGGCATTTTGAAACACATCATTCCACACTAATGTACTCTGTCAGTGTGTGTGTGTGTGTGTGTGTGTGTGTAATATGTAGGTGTATGCGTACATACAGTATGTGTATGTACTGTATGTACTGTATGTAATGTATGTGTGTGTGTGTGTGTGCTAGCCCTCACCTTTAGCAGCAATGAGCATGTGTGCTCCTGTGTGTGTGTGTGTGTGTGTGTGTGTGTGCTAGCCCTCACCTTTAGCAGCAGTGAGCATGGTAGAGGCCAGCTCACACTGCTGTGACTCTATGTGGCTGAGGGTGAACCAACGGGGGTAGCGGTTTGGGACCACCGACACGATGTGGTGGGGCCGCGACAGCTCCCCGGACGAAGCCGCCGACTCCAACACAGGTAACCTGGGAGACACACAGCAGGCTGGGG
Source organism: Typhlichthys eigenmanni (assembly GCA_027564635.1). Classification (NCBI taxonomy): domain Eukaryota; kingdom Metazoa; phylum Chordata; class Actinopteri; order Percopsiformes; family Amblyopsidae; genus Typhlichthys; species Typhlichthys eigenmanni. Next base: position 972,200 of record JAODUK010000024.1, read on the forward strand.
CTGTGAGTGGAGGGGTGGGGTCTACCCGGGGTACATCTCTGAGCAAACCACTGAAATCTAACAAGGTATTTAAAATGGAGGACATCCACATAGTCCTCAAACATGTAGCACACAGCATTATTATCCGATACCGTTTTCATAGAAACTATAAAACGAGTCTTGTAGAGAGATACATATATACGATGAAATATACAATATATTAATTAAATACAGCAGGGGTTCCCAAACGTTTTTGTGCCAGGACCTACCTAGAGAGGTTTAATCTATATAGAGACCCACCAAACACCAAGTACTGGTAACATCATTTTCAAAAACCTCTCCATTTTAGCTACACCTATGTGTGTGCGCCAAATATTTTTGAGCAGAGCGTTCCACAATCTATGGTGTGCATGCGGCCAAGTAGGATGTCATCCAATCAGGAACAAGTAGGCTATTTTGCCACAACCTTACTCACGACCAATGAGTGGAACAACACGATAGTAAAGCGCGGACGCCTTTCATTGATATTCTTTGTTCATTCAATGGCCGCTTGCAATTATCGCGACCCACAAACTCCCACTCAGTGACCCACCTGTGGGTCCCGACCCACAGTTGGAAAACTGCTGACATACAGTACAGTACACACTACAGTATACTGTATCTAGATGTAAAGGCGCTTTTATTGTCACATACACATACACGTTGTGAAATTCATCCTCTGCATTTAACCCATCCCTCAAGGGAGCAATGGGCAGCCGCTGTGCTGATAGGAGCCAGTGTCACTGATCAGATGACACTGGCTGGAGAGAGTGAACCTAACATGTTTTCAGATGTGAACTACAAATACAATCTGTAATGCATTGAGGAGTAGATAGGAGCCGCCTGAATACCAGAGAGACAGGCGGACAAACAGACCGGGCCCTGCCACAGCTCATACGTGGCATTAACATCTCTTCTTCCATCGTGCAGTGCACGTGCACAGGCAGGAGTACAGGGGCTCTTCATTGCCTTTGGCCTGAAAGCATGAAGCTAAGACCAGTTGTCACGGGGATGGGGAGGGGGTCTTACCACTACCACAGCCCTGAAATGGACTTCAAACACAATTTTAATCACCTACTGTAGAAACCATGCTATAATTAGTGTTTTCCTCACTCTAATTGGTCGTAATGAAGTCGGGGGGGGCATGAAAACACCTGAAGGCGCGACTATCTGTCTGACCTTACAAAGCCGGTGTGTACTGGTATGTACCAGTGAGGTGTATGAGTTACGTGTACTGTACAGCCGCCACTGGGGTCAGCTCATCCCCCCCCCCCCTCTCTCTCTCTCCCCCTCTCTCTCTCGCCCATCTCTGTTTCAAAGGTCTCCCTGCCTTCAGAAGACAAGACAACCTGGCCTTGTCTCAGCCAATCACAAAGCTAATTGAGTCCATGGGGAAATTAGGGAATTCACCTTCTAGCCCCATAAGGCTGGACACACATCAAACACCCTCCTATGCACACACACACACACACACACACACACACACACACACACACACACACGTACGTACAGTATGCATGAATACATACAGTACATGCGCAAGTACACACGCACACACACACACACACACACACACACACACAGACACACACCTCTATCAGAACACACATCAAAGCAGCAGCCTGGTAATGCTGCACAGTGCTAAACACCAGCTTCACTCTCAGATCAGAGTGCATGTGATCCCGTTAGCACCTACAGCAGAAGCGCATAGACCAGAAATACTCCTCTTCCTTGCACGTTTGTTCCCAGGAGGGCCCCCAAGTGACACCCATCTCTCAGAGAGAAGGTGACACACAACCAGGTAAGACAATGAGCGAGTGTGAACACTGGCACATGGTGTGAAGCGGGCATGTTTGGAAGCCATGGCAACAACTGGGTCTATTCCCTACAAGAGCACACACGTGCATGCGCGCACACACACACACACACACACACACACACACACACACACACACACACGCACACATCTAAAGAGCTGCTAAAAGCCTTCTCGCTGGGGCTTTCTGGAAGAGATTCCTGGGGTGAAGCAAAGCAAGAAATGCCCTGGGTAAAGATGGAGGCCTCATCAACATTCCTGTCTTTGTTTGGACTTCATCAGAGAGCCAGAGGCCTCTTCTGGATGGAAGTGTGAGAAGGCCAGCCCGGTGAAAAACACCCCGCTCAAAACGATGGAAGAGCGATTCATACTGGGCTATTGTTCTGTGGGGAAAGAGAAATGATAGAAAACGGCCTGATGGATCCTTTTAAACTGCTGGACCTGATCAGACCCGATACTAGCACACGCGTACTCCCACATTCCCTGCCATAGTTACCTTTTCATTTAGCCACTTATAAACTACTGCAATATGACGCGCAATATGTTGCTCTCGCTGAAATAGCACCACCGACACAACGCAATGTCACCATCTGTGCTTAAAGCTGGAAATTAAAGTCATATTTCTTTACAGCGCCGCTTAAGAGAGGGGATATAAATGCACATTACACGCTTTAGGACACCATCACAGAGTGAACAACCGGAGGCGATCGATCCCTAGTGGAAGACAGCGAGGTGGGCAGCTGCGGTACCAAACAGTTCCTTTGGCGCCATAACACGTCTGAAAAGGGCCACAGCAATACTTTCCAAGGGCAGCTTGGGGAGGACTTAAAACATATAGCAGGACCCCGGGTGTGAAGGGACACAGGTGGGCATTGTCATATTAAGACAAATATGACTGTTTGAAAGTGTATTTATATTTAATTATCACTTTGAGCAATGTAAAAACATGCAGATGTGTGTGTGCGTGCGTCTAACACGGGTGAAGAAAGATCGGGACGTGTGCAAAGGGCAAGACGCTGAGGCCGAGTGAAACGAGGGATTTGACGTTGACGGAAAGCAGTCCGAGCTGCTTTCACCTAATTCCTGCCTCTCGGGGGTTTCTGGCCAGCGTCTCCATGACGACTGACCCCTCTACCTCCTGACCATTCCCCGTTACTTCCACAATCTATCAAGCGCACATCTATCACCCAAGCTACACATCCGCTGAAAGACCTGCTCCCCGGCACTCAGTCCCATATACAGAGACACGGTTGACATCCTTCATTTTTACGTCTATGATGCCTGACACTTAAGGTCAGACAATGCAGGCTTACATGCAGGCAGTGATGTGGTAACAGGGTGAAATAAGGGCCAATGGAAGCTACGCTTATTCCACTTATTAAGAAGGGGAGTGTATTCACTGAAATCACCATCATTATGTCTGTGTTTAAAAAGCCTGGCATGGACGGGAGGCTTTCATTGTTCTACCTAAGAAGTCTTTATGTACAACAGGAAACATATCATTCCACACTAATTTACAGTAACGCCCCTGGAAACCTGCGTTGTGAGTTCATTATATATAGCTACGCGCGTGGTTTAGGGGTGACAGCAGCGAAAGCTACTTGAAAACAACGAGGACAGACAGACGGTTCATCCAATCAAGTGGCGAGCAAACAGTTTCAATGGACGGCTTCCCAGATGGACTTGCGTCTAACGATACACGCGGACGGTCGGGTACGCTGGTTACAGCATCTCAGGCTAGGGTTGGATGATGTTACCAGACAAACGAGTACATGGAAATCTCCTTTGTGTGTTCACGGTGTAATGGTGAAGACTCCTCCGTAAGGCAGCGCCTCCATTCTTGTCTGGTATGTGCTGCTCCCAAAATGTTGTATGCTCAAACGCATGCCCCCCCCTCACCGCGGTAACAAACCTCAGTACATGCGCATCACACCCTCTCTAACCTCGGTGTGGGGGACTTTCTCATCTATAAATAAACTAGCTTGGCAGATAGGGGAGGAAAGGAGGAAAGGAGAGAAGGAGTCAGAGTGTATGGTGTAACTCTGTGAAAGAATGAGGTTGGATGCTGTGTGTGTGTGACGACGTCAGAAGGGAGGAGGGGGAGACAGATACGAACCCTCTTTACCTTCTCTTATATCAATGATAGTGTTATAATGGGTCCATTAAAACAGACCCGGTTCTTTTACCTTCCCCCTCTATATTTAACTGGCCGTGGTCCCACGGGAGCAGGCGACTATATGCTATCATATTACAGTACGCTACATTACACACATTCATTATGTGCTGAGTAGACACCTCCGGCTCCCAGGAGCATCCATAAGTGGCCATATTATTCTAAATCACCCGTTCCCCACCACGGGGGTGAGTACCGAGGTAACGAGAGAGTAGCGGGTGCACAGGAGAGAGAGAGAGAGAGAGAGAGAGAGAGAGAGAGAGAGAGAGAGAGAGAGAGAGAAACGTGCAACCTTAAGAGGACGTGGCGTCTCAACAACAAACCCGGCGGTCTGGCTTGTCAAGACTCACGCGCTGGGGCTCGGCCCCCCGCGCCTTAACTGGTTTTAAGTGTAAACGTCAGCAGCTCGGTCCTCCGTTGTTTGCACGTCTGTGACCCATGTTCGCACAAGCCGAACAAACAAAGTTCGGTTTGTGTTCGTTCACTAATTGCCTGAGCAAGTGGTTGGGGGGGGGGGGGGGGGGGGG
>JAODUK010000024.1:999583-1025272 GCA_027564635.1 Typhlichthys eigenmanni
TCTCTCTCTCTCTCTCTCTCTCTCTCTCTCTCTCTCTCTCTCTCTCTCTCTCTCTCTCTCTCTCTCTCTCTCCATGCCTTTATAGTTTAGGCTTATTCTAATTTCAGGTTTTAATATCAAAACATTTTAATTTCAAAATGTGAAGGCTTTGGCTCCACACAGCATGACACAGTACCAGAATGAGAATGCAGTTGCATAATGTAAAGGGGAATGCAGCCAATATACAATGCATCAAGCCGCTGTTACGGTAGTGTTATGGCCTTTTCAGACAGAACGCCACCGCTGCACTCTGAAACCCATTCATTCCTATGGCTTGCGAATTCGGGATATTAATATCCCAGATTTATTAACAAACGGTTCACAAACATAATATTGATTCCGCTGAAAATATTATTTTTTTGTATGCTCTATAACGCTAGGAAAATATTTGTTGTTTCGCAGCCAGTAGCTAGCGGGAGTCTGTTCTTGAAACTCCGGTAGTGTAGCCTCTTCGTTGCCTAGAGACACGGTTAGCACAGACGTGTCCTGTCCGAAGGGTCTGGAGAAATCTGCACTGAACTCGGCGGCGAGCGCAGCGCATGCCGCGTCTTGTCTGAAAGGGCCTTTAGCCACTGTTAGCAATATACTCTTATCACATCACCTACAGTAAATGCGTTGGAATGCCTATTGGAGGAATACCAATAACGTTTGCGATTACAGTAAGAATCAAGGCTATGGTAGTACTTTAAGAGGCATTCTCTGGAGGTACTGATGGGAACAGCAAGCAGTGGATCTATATTACCAACGACAGGACGGACAGTACAGACAGTCAAAGACAGACGAGTACAGAGCAATTAAACGCTGGATTCAAGGTATGTCTTCTTACTGGAGCGAAAATACTGCTCTCCAAATATCCCAACAACACGGAAGCACGTACAATCACCTGCGTTTCTACAGCGACAGACACGTACAATCTAGATTCTAGCCACTAAAGCGCCTCTCCTAGCTGTTAAACTGTTATGCTAACGCTACGTAGTCTACCTGCCTAGCTAGTGAAAACGCCTGCCGATACCCACCCACACTCCTAGTATGCCGTTCGGCCGTGTCATTTTATGTACAATTATTGCTGTTACATAATGTTGTGTGCCATTGTTTGCCATGTTATAGAGAGAAAGTTGTGGATAATTAAATGTGTTATAAAGTTAACAATTTCTTTGTAAGAAGAGAACACTCCGTTAATGGGTCCCTATTCAATAGTCTGTGGCGATCTAGCATCAAACAATATGCATTAAAGCTGTTGTTTCAGCTGGACGGTATGGCAGTATGTGAAAAATTCATACCGTACACCGGATATACCGCCCAGTCCTACCTGAACATAATATGTGACGAAGCATACTAGAAATTGGGCATTTAGCTAATATTTAAAACAAAAAAAAACACATCACAACATATGGTAAAGAATCTGAATTGCAGGCCATTATGTCACTTTTAGATAACTATACAATCAATATTGGACACAGAAAGCAGATTGGGGGAGAACATTCCAAAATGAAATTGAAATTATATGGCCACTATCGCACTCTCATTGAGATCTCACAATTCCAACAGTTCAGCATTTGTTCAGTGTGCAGCCATGTGCCTTGATTGTCTGTCAACTAATCACTGCGGGATCTTCATCACTTAGCAATGAGTTTCTGAGATGCATCACCACCACACATACACAACTAAATTCTATAGGTGTGTACTCATCGACCAGTCCCTCCCTGAGCATTGAACTGGCCTCTTTCTGACCTCCTCCCTTAACCCTTAAGGGACTTAGTGAGGTCAAAGTTCAAACTGGTCAGAACTGTTGATAAATGGCCCATACTGACAACATTGTTTTCCAATAAACATTGCCTATCTAAAAAGAAGAGATTGCTTGGTGTGTGGGTGCATGCGTGTGATTGAGTGCGTAACAGAGAGAGATATAAGGGTCAGTGGCAGGTAGTCTAAACCCTCACCCAATGCTGTTGTGTATTCAAAGGTGCCAGGTTTCTGGCGCCCTAAGGCAGAGGCAAGTGTATGTGTGTGCGTTTGTGTGAATGGAAACAAGACATGGTGGTAACGATGACAGACCAGAATGCCATCCACCCTCTTGTTGCTAGTGTGTCGCACCTTTACCCTGCCTGACAGACAAGTCGCAGAGACACTGAGTCCTGCTCGTACACGCTCAAAGAAAAACGGCAAAGTGAATGAGGATCTGAGCCACGTTTGTAGGTACATCTAATTGTAAGCTACTGAACATTTAGTCAAATTCACCAAATATCACCTCGCGTTTCGCTAGCTTACCATAACCTGGCACTTCTACACAGCCCCGGCTTCGTAAACAACAACAATGCCCTTGGGTCCTCAATGCGTTTCAATGTGTAGGGTCGAGCATCTGAGGGAGTTTGGTTTGAATTGAGCTTGAAGTTAGCAAGCGTTCTCGAGAATGACTAACCCTGCCTTTAATGATCAAGATGAAATATTTATATTGGCTGCCGTGTTTAATGAACCAAATTAAATAAAAGCAAAGTTGATCTTACATGGGCCCACAAGACTTTGACCTCTGTCGTAGATGCTAGCTGCAATGATGGAAGAAAACAACAACATACTGTATATTACCTTGACTGAATGCAGCAACAACACAGGATATTTTATCCTAAAAATCTGTGACTTCTATAAAGGCATGGGATCTATAGAACGGAGGAGTTTACCGACTACTAACAAAATCAATATCACTATAATGTGCAGTATTATCCTTAAATGTAAAAGCAGACACTACACACACACACAAAAAGTGCTACTACTCTCTGCAGTAAATGGAGTTTGTGCTTATTTCAGCAGCCCATTGGTGCAAAGAGGAATTCATTATAAAGAAAAAAAAAGATGGAAGGCACATGAGATAGCAGAGAATGCTGAGCACTGCATTCCACCGTTATTATTGCCAAATCGAAGACAGAAGGCCAGCTCGTAATAAAAGTCATTAAACGATATAGAAGGAGAAGAGAAAAAAAAGAGAGAGAAATACACAGCTTTTAATAGGGTCTTGTCAGTTCTGCTGCATGCTCCCTTCCATTGCTTCTCCTCCACAGTGCTCTGAAGGGAGAGCAGAGGTGCTGTGGAAGGAGGCCTGGATTCCTAGACAGAGTTGGCTAGCAGCGGGGCGGTGCTGACGCACGCCCGGCACCACAGTCTGGGCCGGGAGACAGCCGAGGTTGGCTAGCACCGGGGCAGAGGGGAAACATGGCTGCCGCTGGAACCCTATTTGTTTCAATGGTTTATTTTAACACGGGGACCAAAGCAGGTCGATGGAAATGGTTTGAAACAGCTTGAAGCAGTTGGGCAATTCTGATACGACGATACCGGTGTGTGTGTGTGTGATTGATATACACACACACACACACACACACACACACACACAGACCAAGTAAATAAAAATGTGATGCTGAAAAGGTGGTGACTAGAGTTGGAATTGGAATATGGGGGATTAGAGCGGGCCCAGGGAGGATACCGTTTTGTCTGGGACCGGTGGACGGCAGTAGGTGTGGAGGCTGGCTGGAGGAGTCAGGGACCGTGGCAGTGGAGTGGAAACAGACCAGACAGACGGTAATATATGGAGAGCCAGGCCGGGTACGGGGTTTGGGAATGCGGCATTAGGCTGGGTGTAAATGGGAACAAGACTACTGTTGGTTACAGTCTGATGCGAGAGTCAAATCATCCGTCCAGTGGCACATCTGGGCCTGGTAATGGGGCTGCTCGCAGTTTGGGCTTGGAGCTTTGACATGGGATGTAAACGGGCCCTGGAGGGGAAACGGTTAATGAGCTAGGCACGTGACAAGACAGGGGGAGAGAGAGAAGAATGTGTGTGGCCCTGCATCACTATGAGTAGAGTGGCACCACAACGATTTGGCTTGTTGGTGTGATTTCAAATTAGACAATTGAAACGGAAAATAAAACAGCGATAAGCCACTGTCAACCACTAGCTAAGGCTTGCTGGATTCAAGAAGAAAGAAACAAAAACAAGGAAGGGGACAACATGTTGTGGCTACTTTCAACAGGAGGCTTTCACATATTGCACACATTAAAAACGTTACCATGCAATGCATGAAAGAGAACTTAGGTCTACATTAGTCATGTACAACAGAATACATGGAGAAGGTCCACTTTATGGTCAGAGGCTGAGCACTGGCGAAGGCCAGGTGATTAGCGAGTTTTGTTCTCTGTGCGTGCTGAAGATAATCCGCTACTTCTACACAACCCTGGCTCCGAGAATAGGAACACAAGCGCTGCAGATCGCACACAATAACCTAACCTTCGCAATGTGTTTCCAATGGGTGGGGTGGAGCTTCTGAGGGAGGACCCAATAGCATTTAATTAAGGGATGTGTGTTTTTATTTATTTATTATTAATTAGTCATTAATAAGTCATTCTCCAGAATGCTTACAGATACCTTTTTACAAAGGTATAGGCCTGTACACCTTTAAAATGTATCTGTAAGCTCAAATTCACCAAATATCTCCTTGCATTTCACTAGCTTATTCCATTCTGCGCAGAAAAAAGTAAACCAATATATCTACACAGCCCTGGCTCCAAAATAACTAGCACAAACTTATTAACAAACACCCCCCACAATAGCAACGCCCTAGGCTTCGCAATGGTTTCCAATGTGTGGGGCGGAGCTTCTGATGGGATTTGTTTTGATTTGAGCTCAAAGTTAGCAAGCATTCTCGAGAATGACTAACCCTGCCATTACCAGGGCCCATGCCCTTGTCTTATGTCACAGTCCTCGTATCCTGTGCTCAGTCTAACACCATGATCTGAAGCTAAGGGCAACAAACTGATCACTGCAAAACAATGCAAACACTTCACCAAATGGTGTCTATATGCACACATTAGGCTATATGCATGGAAAATATGGCAAGATTATTTAACAATAACCATGTAAAATGGCCATAGAAGTACTAATCTCGTAATACATGTTAATTACACGCTCAAATGTGTTTCCATTACAAATAAATCCTTCACGTTTTCTCATTCAATCATCATGATGTGAATTGTTGTGTTTTTAAAACATGTACAGGGAGAGGCAGGGAGAATTACACACACAAAAAGAACAACTTGCAAAAAAACTATCCCTTCACTTGGACGCTGTTGCTGGCTGTTGTGTATGCCTCTTGCATGGCCAGCTGTTTACACTAGCTCCAGGCTCAGCCATGTTTCCATGACAATACAATCCCATAGTCACATGGCAAGGAGCGGACCTGGGGCACAGAATCCAGTATGGCTGCTCACACACACTCTCTCCCTCTTAATGTGAATTGCTGCTGCACAGCTGACAGGGCAGTTTGCTTATCGATCTTCCTCAAAAGGCTCTTCTTAAAAGGTATTAGCCAGAAACATGCCGAGCAGGCTCACGCATTAATTAGTACAGCACTTTTAATCAGCCTTGTGTCACGGTCCTTGAGCCTTTAGTGTAGCTGTAAAATGGATAACTTCTTAGGAAGAACAAGCCTCAATCTCTCTCAGGTTGTAGGCATGCGGGCCCTTCCTCAACAGGCATTGTGGAAGATAAAGAGCTCTCAGACAACTTCAGTGGAAAAAGAAACGGTACGCCCATACAAATTCAGCCAGACCAAATCCTTGCTTACCAAAAGCCATCTTGGCCAGATGGTGCCATAGAAGACAACTTGCCAGATTTAAGTTCCAGATCTTAAATTCTGCACCTTCGTGGACAAAATGCCTGAAATGTCAAAGACGGCACTCAAAGAGCCACTTTGAATGGCCATGTGAATGCTTAGCAAATACTAAAGAATGTTAAACGTGAAGTGCACGTGCGTGTCCGGATTTTGTGCATGCACATGCCCCACCCGAGTGTGCTATTGCACAACCTTGCTCAATGTCACTCCACCTCTCCAAGTAGTTGTGATTTCTCCTCGGCACGTAAACCAACGTTCACATTCAAAGAAAAAAAATCCCTCCATCTTGAAATGTGTCCTTGTGCACTTTTTGTGTGTGTGTGTGTGTGTGTGTGTGTGTGTACAATATGACTTGAGCTGTTCCACGGGCAAACAGCATTCAACAGTTTAAATACTGTAGGTTTACAGTCAATATGAGAACACAAGCATGACAGTGTATGAGAGAGGTTATTTGGCCACATAGCTTTGCCACAGTGCAGAGCAGATAAGCTGTGTTGTTGGCTTTGTACGTCTGATACAAACAAAAACAAAAAACAAAAAAAAAAACGAAAGAAAAAAGGAACCAGTTAAAAACAAGGAAATGCCAAACTGGTCGTTACATTGGCATTATGATGTAAAGAGGGCGAGGTAGCAGGTGATGCAGAAAACTAATTAATATTCTCTAGAGCATGAACAAATTAACCCTGAGTTATGAGTATGCAAACATGCTCACACACACACACACAGAGATGCAAAAAATAGGTGGAGCAGGAGAGGACGACATTTGCACTTAAACAAGCATGACATGCCATGTATACTCAATGATATTTTAAGCAAGGGAAGGGCAAAATATTGCAGGCCAGCTAACCCGAACATGGCACCATGGAAAATACACCAAAATAGTACACGCACCGCTCTTCTTGCAAGGCTAAACAAAAGACCCAACTCCTCATCACTCAGATTTGGGGCCCGGAGCGTTGATGGCATGACATGTAGATTCACAATGAGAAAAGAAATGCATAGCCTAACGAGGAGACCTGGATAAATAGGCTGTAGCATAGCCTACGCTAATGACATCACAGACAGAGACATATGCCAGGCATCAATGTGTCACTCCTGAGGGAACGTGGGGCTTACGGTAACAGGATAGTAAGGAGGGGGTGGGGTACGGGGGTGTGTGTGTGTGTGTGTGTGTGTGTGCGCGTGCGTCAGGGGGTTTACCTCCTGGCAAAGTGCCCTGGAGGCAAACGAGGAGGAGAGGGGTGTGTGTATGGGAGAGGAGGGGGGGGGGGGGGGGGGTTAGGGACAAAGTAATATGAGGTCAAGGGAAGACACACAGAGAGTAGATGTCATGAATGAACTTGACCCAGACAGAAGTAATACAGCAGAAAGGATAGGGGGGATGGAGGAGGCGTAATGAAGTGCAAACATGCTTTGTCATGGCATGTTACGGCCACAGGATTAGAATTCTATAATTAGAGGAGCGGGGCACCGTAATACTAGTCTTCCTTTCAGCGTGATGAGCTCCTGACTCTGAGTTATACGAGGGAAGATGGAGCAGGGGCGCAGAACAGATGCTGTCATCAATACGGCGACAAGAGACCGAGGATTTAGGTTCCATTTAACAATGCCATGTTTTGGCAGGCCACGCTGTCATCAACAAGGTAAATAAAGCAGACGTTGAAGATGCACTGAGAGAAGTGCTCCAGTCCAGACAGACTTACTCCTCTAATCACTGCACAGACACAGAGAAATGGTGATGGAACCATTGTTCCCTTGTGGTTCAACTAAGGACATGTCATATTTGCACAGCACAAGCAGAGGTTTTTTTTGGGCAAGCGCGTTTGTCTTCCCTATCAAATCGATCCCTTTCCAATTTGACGGGGCCCACCTCGATTTGCATATAGAATTACCCAAGTGATGATAGCCCACTACCATTGTTTGCAAAGTTGTGCTTCACACATAATACAACAACAACAAAAAAAAACAACAAGCTCGGGTAGAAATCGAGGCGTGCGTCTTTAACGGGCCGAGCGCAGAGACAAGACAGCGAGACCGCTAAAGGCCGACCCCCGGGAACAGCGGAACATGCTACGAAGCTACAGCCGTCCTGCTTGGTGGCGTTACCATGCAAATGTGTTTACGGCTCTGGCAACGGAACAAAGAACGAACCCCCCCCCCACCAGTCCCTCTGCATCCTGCATCCTCCTCCCATCACCATTTCAATGATTCTCTCATCTTTGGCATTTCCTCCCCACCACCACAACTCCATCGCTCGTCTATCGCTCTATTCTTCCTCCACAGCCCGGCATTGATGTATTATTGGGGATGGGGGTTGGGGGGGGGAGAGATAGAGAGAGAGGGATAGATTAATGTCTGAGAAGAAGATAAATAATCACAGGAGACTTGGGGGGGAGGGGGGGGGGGTTTTCCCTTAGGGGAGTAAATATGGAGAGTTTTATGGCTGCTCACTGGGGAGAGCAAGGAGGGGGGAGAGAGAGAGAGGGGGGGGAGTACAGCGACAGCAGAGCCATTCAAGTATATTAGCTGCCCCTCTCCTCCCCACCTCCCCTACACAATAACCTCTGCATCTATTGGCCTACAGTCTTTCATCATTAACACTGAAAGCCAGCTTGACAGCACCACACACACACACACACACACACACACACACACACACACACAAACGCACTCATTGAATTTAAGGCCATGCTGTGTTTGATGGGCCAATACATAGTTTGTGATGGCTGTTGGGTGACAACCCCCTCCCATGCTTCTCCCCCCTCCCTCCCCCCTTCTGGTGACTGCCTGTCCCCGGGGGAAAATTGCATCTTTTATTTATCACTTTCTACCATGCCTTTATTGTCCTGGCAAAAAAAAAAGTTATATAATAATAATAATAATAATAATAATACAAATAATAATGCATAAAAATCTGCGCGATGAAAATTGCAATCATCATAATTGCCCTCCTCCTGCTGTTCTCGCCTGTCATCCGCCGCGTTCTGTGAGCGCGCTGGCTGGACGAGACTGACAGCCCGTGTAGCCCAAGTCACACATGTGTACGCGCACACACACACACACGCCTTCTGTGTGCTCTGTCAGAGCCCCCCCCCCACTTCTATTGCACCTCTGTCAAATGATCGGACATAGTCGGATTATAAAACACACGCGAATATCGCCCCCCCCCCTCCCTCTCTCCCTCAACAAGAGCTGATGCTCCTTTGGCTCGCAGAAGCCCCGAAAGAGCGAGCAAATAAACGAGTCCAACGCTGCATGGGAATCCGGTAAACAGGCCAGAGAGGAAAAGAGCTGGCCGTGGTTTCGCCTGCTCCATGACTACTATTGTGCACTGCACATTCTCCGAGCCCACAAGAGCTGAAGCGATCTTCACGTATTCTTTGGAGGGGAATAGGGAGCCAGGAGGAGGGGGAGAAGAGGGAGGAGATGAGGGGAAAAGGAGGGGGTGACGGAGGGAGCGAGGAGGAGGAGGAAGATGATGCATAAAATCTTGTTTGCCGAATGCATTAAGATTCAGATGAACTGGTGAGGGTAATGGGATTAGAATCCTGGACCGTTTCCAAGGGTGGGGAGTCAGAGAGTGACAGCTGAGCCTATTGCACTGACGAATGCAGTGAAATATTGTAGCGCTGGCAAAGCCAGCCAGCCAGGCAGGGGGGGGTTCTCAGCCCACAGCGCCTCTGTTTACTCGTTGCTCTCTGCCACATATAACGCGGCGGAGAGAAACATACACATCTGCCTATAGCTCGGGCATTATCATATTGTTGAGAAGGCAACAAAAAAGACTATAAACTATAGAGTATGTGGTACAAAAGGTGTTTCGTTAACAAAATAGAGGCACTGTGGCTTTAAATCGCCTTCCCCTTCCACCCTCTCTAAATATCTTCTATTTAGCCAGCGGTGAAAAGATATGTGGGGCTTTTGTCTGAGGTCCATTTATTGGAGGGCCACATTGAGCTGGAAAGACACAAAAATAGGAACAAAGTGCTAAGCCTCTAGTTGGGATTGCTCAGGGCAATTCAATGCGCGTATCTCACTGGGCAAAAACAAGAAGTGGGCTACTATTATGAGCTTCTCTGAATATAGGCTATTCTCACACGGCATAGAGGGTAGACTGGCTTACACACAGCATACGTGGTTCTGTATAGACGCAGCGCTGAAGAAAAATACGAGCCCCATAAAAACCTGGCACTGGTCCATGGAAAAAGGCAAACAATGCGGGCTTGATGCTTTAGGCATGTCTGTTATAACCAGTTTCCCTGCATTATAAGCAGATTATTGTTGTAACCCACTCACCGACTTGCAATACGTTGTCCACCCAGCCACCCTCTAGGAGAGTGACACCCCGAAGGAACGGCAGTTGAGTCTCGTCAGTATTGTCCCCGCTAGTTCCACTATCCTCTCCCCCGGCGTTGAAAGAGGAATACATACAGATCTCCTTCTCGCTTCTCGGAAATGACCAATATACGATCCTACGCTGGACGGGTTCTGGAATTCTTTCGAATCGCTCCTCCACCCTCTGGAACGGCCACTTCTCCGCGACTCTACGAGCCGCGATGTCGAGCAGCGACTCGGGGTTGTGTGTTTTTCCCGATCCTCCTGGAGCAGACCCCGCGCCGCTACACAGGACTCCTCCAGCCCGTTGCCCCTGCCTGCATGCCGGGTTGTAGCCGGGCCGACAGCAGAGCCGCTTGGCTGGGGGCTGCTGCACTCGCTCGGCCATGATCGCACCGCTTCCAACCTGAAGCGCAGTTCCTCTCCGATCATATAAACTGGATAAGGAAGAGAAAAGGACAATCTCGCGCCGATTGTTTGCCGTACATGGGGAGCCGATCCTTATTTGGAAATGTAGGCGGCACCTCCGTGTTCCGTGAGGCCCTTTGTGTTGTCACATTAACCAAGATGGGTGGGATCCTGGAGCACAGCCAGCGCACGAGTGGCGCTATAAAAGGAACTGGAGGCGGAATTCCCGAACGTCGGCAAATCCTTTGTGAAGCAGTTCTGTCGAGCGAAGGCGGGGCCCTGACGGGCGACGGCCTTTGAAGTTTCCTTCTTATTTCAGTTTAAAGGCGGGGACTAATCTATGGGCGGTCTCAGAGTTTCCCACAGGGGCAAAAGGGGCAAGAGAGTTGATTTTTTTTTTACTTAAGTCTCTGCTAACACCGCAGACTCTCTCTCTCTGAAAAACATCTTCAGGGTTGTTTTTAAGGCCCTGTCCAATGGTCTCTTAGCTGTTAAAGAAGGAAAGGGCGTGGGGCGAACATAAAGATGGACTGCAGGCTACATGCCTGTCTTTGGTACTCATTTATCAGTCATTATGGTCAGCTGCTATGCATGGCCAGATCACTAGGTTACAGTCTATAGCCGTTCTCAAACATGTGGCCTACAGATAAATATATAGGCTTTGTATGCCTTAACATACAAACTCACTTGAGTTAATTAGTCTGTCATCCCTGCCGGAGAAAAAGCATAATCAAAAGATGTTGGACATTCTTTGAGGTCTGGCCAGACCATGGGTTTGACTCAAAATCTTCATGGCATTCACCACTGCAAGACACGGTTAACAATAAATACTGGTGCCGCCATATTGTGAGCCGTGGTCTCCTCCCTGTCTGTTGATAATGTGTGTTCCATAGCAATTTCATGGAAGGGGCTCCAGCCATTTACTTCAGGAGGAGTAAAATAGTCATCAGGAGTTGGGGTTGATCTCCGCCTGTGACACACAGAACAGCAGAAGCTAATAATTATAAACATATTGGGGTGCCTTTCCCCATAGTCAAATCAAGATGTGTGCTGAAAACTATGTTGAAGGACTAGAGTGAGTGTTTGCTTGTCTGAATGAGCTGCATGTGTTTCCAGCTGCTCCTCTCCTTCCTCTGTGAGTAAAAGGGTGGCCTTTGAACTACTCTGAAAGTGATCTGTGCCTTATGGATAGAGCAGATGTGGCCTAACCTGATTTGGTTTCAATACTTCCCCACAGGAAGTTCACAGAGCCAGCAGGTCCTCTTTTGTTATGTTAGTCATCTTTCCTGACTTCTCCCATCTTAGAGAATGGCATTAGGGTTTTAAAGCCTTTCAGGTGTTTTGCATTGCATTATCTCTTTGCCTGACATATGATAAAAATGTATGATTTAATGTTTCTGAGGCAGACAGCTACCCCCCTTCCTTTGCATTGCATGTAGACTGACTTGCCCATATATTTAAAATCTAAAGTAGGCATATAGTAAACTACACGCTAGAAGGGACACAAAATAGGTCTGGGTGTTTTTCTAGAATCACCCTGCTTTGTGGTCTATTTATACTTACCGTAGTCAAGTCAAAACGTATATTTACAATCACATTACAATCTCAAATGACGTTTCAAGCCCAAATATCACATGGAAACAACAACGGTACACGGACCGACACCCCTTACACATTATTTCTCCCATCAGGCAAGGAAAACATTTCCCATAAACTGCGTGCAAAAATAAGTGGAAGAAACCACAGACGTTCATTGCGACATATAGGCTACAATCTTTAATACAAGTAAACTAGCGTACAAACCCCTTCAGTTGTCTAATTGTTTTGACACACATGCATTTTATAATGTGCTACTATTAGCTAGGCTATATGCTATGGATGCATGTCAGCAGCTTTAGCCAAAGGGCAGATGCAATATGCTGCCGCTACACACCAAAACAAATATCGGCCACGAGTTCTTCCGCGAGTGACAAAGTATGTACCCTAACATATCAAGAAGGCATACCAGCTATATATGCATTTATTCTGTTAAATTCAATTCAATTACAATAGGAGTTACCTGCTAGGCTACGGGTTAGTAGTCAGCTAATGCTGCAGTCGTTAAAAGAACTACAAGTCCCATCTTGTATAAGGAAACGTCATAACCATTCGCGAAATCACACTGCGACAAGAATTACTGGAACTAAGGAGGAGTAGAAGCAGGCAACGTTGCTAGAATATAAACAATAAGTTTCGCATTTGGTGAGTGTATTTGTTATTAGGGCTATATATCCACATATAAACAACATTCATGTATACACACCAGTAGTATTGAGTGATAGCTATAGACACTTGTTTCGTTGTTTAGTCGATTGTAAATATGCTAAATTAGGCTGAAGTGGATGGGCGGTTTACCGTACTGTAGCCATCAATGCAAATATGCCATTCTCATTTGAAAATGCAAATCTCATGCTAGTGTGTCGAGTCAGATGTTATCTTGCGTGCTTTCATGAATAAATGATTGACCACTTATCTGACATTGTGTGATACAGTTGCATTTTCTGTTTGATGAGGTGCTCACTGCACAGTACAGAGTAGTTCAAAGACCAGCCTTTTGGTGTAATTTACACATCTTTAATAAATAATGTTTTTCGAATATCCTAATAATTGGCTGATTGACTTGACTGATTGTTAACATATAATCTGACAGCATGCATGTATGCTAACCAGAGGGTGTCTTGACCCGAGATTAAAAGATTAAAATGGTGTTCCATTTCACTTTTGACTAATCACTGTTCTTCTTTATTCTGCCCCTGTCTGGTCTGATAGGAGCCGTTTTTGGTAACTAGGATGATTGACGTGCGTGCGTGGGCAGAATACATAGTGGAGTGGGCTGGCAAGGACCCCTATGGCTTCCTGACTACTGTCATTCTGGCGCTAACACCTCTGTTTATTGCTAGCGCACTGTTGTCTTGGAAACTGGCCAAGATGATTGAGGCCCGTGACCGGGAACAGAAAAAGAAGCAGAAACGTCAGGAAAATATAGCCAGGGCCAAGAGGGCCAAGAAAGATTGAGCCACTCGTTGTAGGATGATGGAGGAGGAGGGGAGGGGGATCATGGTAGGAATAGGAGGGACGGCAACTGCCATACTCAAATCCCTCCTCATTCCTAGGGCATCCTACTTCCCCTTATCCAGCTAGCCCTACCAGCATAGGGCCATTATCCTATTTGTTTGGGATCAAAGAAGGCCCCAGTTCTGGGATGGACTATACTGCCGAGAGGAGGCTCATCTTGATGGGACTCTTGTCAGCAAGAGCACAGTGGACATCTGTATATCTTGTCACTATGCAGAGATTCACTGGTACATGGTTGTGCAGCTATTGCAGCGCCTTGCATTCCATTTTTATCATCACATTTTTACTGGTTTAATTGGATGTGAAAGATGGAAACTTTCCTCAAGATTAACAAAGTAATTTACTGCTAATATATAATCTTAATGATTTAACAACAAAATAGGAAGTATGAGTGCTCTTATGATTTAGTGTAAGATTAAATTCAATGTTACCGCAGGAAGTTTTGTGAAATTATTCTAGCTGTAACACATTTGAAGATGTTAAACATTATTTTTACCTGACCAATTATTTCTGTCCTTTACAATAAAAATGCTTTCTGTTTACTGATTTGCACGTGGATGTGTTTAAGGTAGTAGCAGGAAGATTTAATTTACCTGGAAAAACTTTTGCCGCAAAAGTATCCCTACAATCTAATGTAATTGGAACTGGCAAGATCAGGATGGTCTTGCGAGCTTCAGTTTAACAATCCAAATGGCCAGTCAGGTTAGCAAGTGATGGAAACATTGCTCAATAAAGAAACACTGGTCAGTTTATGGATTAAGAACAGCAACTGAACATATTTATGGATTTCAGATGAATGTTTTTTGTAGCATTTACCATCCCACTCTTGAACTGGATAGCAAAGCATTATATAATATATTCTAAACAGGTCCTTGTTTCTGATTTATCCCTATTCATCACATTAACAAATGTCATTACAGGCCAGGGGTTGTTTTTCTGAATGCGATTGCAGCATTTGTTTTACTTCACAATCTGGTATCTAAATGCCTGTATCTGTCCTTACATTACAGTCTGAGCTCCACATTTGAATTTGAATATAAAAAATTTAACTTGATGTATTTACAAACTCTTTAATTGCAGGTTAAACGATCAATAACAATACTAGCCAAAGTAAAGACAATTTAAAGTATTAAGCAAGTTCTCCATCTATTTCTTGGATGTGGGAATCCAGGATCCAGGCTGGAATGTGTTTGCAGTGCTGCTCGGTTCCGGAGTGATTTGCTCCTTGCCAAAACTGCCGGCAGAAGCATGCCCTTTGGCTACCGTCTGGGCAGCCAGTAGACCCTCTTCAGACTGCTTAGCTTGCAGCGCCAGATCTCTGTCGTCAAGCAGTTTGGCCTTGTGCTTGATCTGCTCCCTGTAGCACTCATTCTTCAGCAGTTCCTACATAATGTAGAAACAGACATGCAGTATTAACATTGTGGACACAAATTCAGTAGTATTAGAAAGGCTGCTGTTCAATTCAAACAGAGTTTGTAAGCAATTAAAGGGCTGACTGCCAGTAATGCCATTCCCTGCAGAAATAACTTTTGCCATTGAGCAAGGCCTTTAATAATGACCACAACTTCACAGCAGCCAGAAGTAGAGGGATACAGTTGGTTGTTCCAGTCAGGGATGAAACCCAGCATCCCTGCTGGCTCTGAAGTAGGGCAACGCTGATAAGTGTGCACAGACAAATTACGCTTCGTTAGAAGTCCAGGCATGAAACGGTAAACTACCACAACAGAGAAGGCAATTTGAGTGTAAACTGCTATTTTAACCCATGGAGACGGACCCTGAATATAGTCCACTGGTGCATTGGCTCATTTTTGTTGACTGGTTATTGCTTAGAAGATGTTCATTGCATACAAGCATTGAATCACTTAATTCATACTGGCAGAAAAATAAACAACCAAGTTTAAACGGCATTGCAAATGTATGCTTATTTAAAAAAAAAAATTAATTGAACATTGTATTTGTAGGTTGTCACTGACAACAATAATCCCACAACCCACCCTCTAAAACAACCTTGCAAACCCCATAGAGGTCTTGATGCACAGTGTGATAGCCACTGCTAGTGGAAACGCTACCCACTAGAGCTACAGTTAGAGAGCTAGCCTCTCCCTATGACAGAGAGCCAAGAGGGTAGGGAGAACTGGGCATAATGCTTTTGTGTGTTGGCAAAACCAAAGAACTGGAATAAAGAGGGGAGAACCATGGCCAAAAAGCCCTGCTTTGGGGACGGAGACGAACATACTGAGCCGCTTTTCCAGCCTGTTAATGACAGGATTTAATCCAATCAATTTATGTCGGCTTGGAGCAGGAAAAGAGGAAGCATGACGAGGGACTTGGGTAATGTGCTGGCAGTGCAATCTTGGCTACATCACGATCGTCCAGCTGTCGATGGCTGCTATTGGGCAGACGCGAGGCAGAAAATTGGAATAGAATGTCCTGGCAACGAAGAGAAGGGATGGCATTGGTCACTGGCAGCAGGAGAGGACAGAGGGAGGGACGGAGAGAGAGAGCTGTTGGGGTATTTGCCTTCCAAAGGATTTCCCATAGACCCACATTTGAAATGGGACAAAAAGAGCCTTTACCATTCACACATTGAAAGAGCAGTAAACTCAGCCAGTGTTACATATGGAAAGACCCAACCCTTGCTATTCCTGCACCATAAATGCAGCAGGAAAACAGAATAGGCTAAATGCATGTGAACTAGGACATGGTGGCGGCTACGCTTGTGCTCTCAAGTTCCACCATCAACACAGTTTATTTTAAACACCCAAAGTTCCTGGGCTCTGTTGGAAACCGTATGCGAAAATCAAATCAAAGCCTTCCTCTCCATCTCTGCTTCTTCCCTCCCTTGTTACCAGTCCCCCTGAGCCCAAGCATCACACAACAGGGATGCTGGTGGTAATACGCACCTCCGTGGAGGGGGGCTCCTTCCTTCTGCCTCGAATCCAAGCTGGAGAAGGAGAGGAAGAATGGAGAGAGGGAGAGAAAGAGAGCGAGAGAGTGAGAACCACCCACACAAACACACTGCACAAACAAAAGATGCAGTCATATTTTAAGGTTGCCGTGATTGCACCGTTCTGTTTCAGGGGATTGCAGTGACTTGGTGTGAACTACAGAGTAACCAGGCTGCTGGGGGGGGAGATGGGGGGGGGGGGAGATGGGGTGGGGGCTTCAGTTTGCTTCAGTTTGGTTAGTGAACAATGGGGAAAATGCTCCATGATAGCAAAAGCTGGCAGCGAGCGGTACACGTGGTAATAACTAAAATGCACAAACACTGCTTTAGTTTAGGCAGCGTACAGGGCCACTTAGTGTTGTGAGAATGTGTACAGCTCTGCTCTGATCCTCTCTCTCTCTCTGTGTGTCTGTCATTGTCTAGCAATGCCTCCGTCCTTCTTTATTCTCAGCAGAACGCTCTCTCTCATCCTATCTGTGTTGGCTGAGCTGGCTATGCAGCAGAGCAGGTTAGAGGGAGCCAGAGAGAGAGAGAGAGATTTTCTAACTCTTCCTCCATCTTGCACAGGGATTCAGGGCCTCTTTTATCCAGTTCTTATTTGCATCCTGATGAAAATGCATGAGGGATGTGGCGAAGCAGGATGAGGGGTTTTAAGGTGGATAAAGCCAGTCGGAGACCGGGAACATCCAGTTTGTATCCAGTTGGAAGAAATGTGAAACACTATTTTCTGGTATGGTTGTATAACACCAGCAGAAGGCGTCTTTGATACGCACATGAATATGTTCAACCCAGCCCCCATCTTGTGGCATGGTGTGTGTGTGTGTGTGTGCGTGCGTGTGTGTGTGTGTGGGGGGGGCACAATCATTGGATTATTTTGGGCCTCAGAACATGCAGCTATGAATTTGCTATTGACAAATAAATCTGTTCCATTGGTGCGGCGCTGCGCTCGTGTTAGTAAGTCATTTATCCATGTTAGTGCCGGTCCGCGTTGTGGAACACAGCTCACCGTCCCACTCCGATGGAATGCTGCCTTCCACGTACTCGTACTCTGAAGGGTTGGCTGCTACCACCAGCCGCCTGGCACGCACCACCCTTCCTGGAAACCAAGACAAGTCAGATAGAGAGAAAGCCAGCGCGAGTGAGCTGCAATCTGGTCAATTTTAAAGCATCAATTTGTGCCTTTTCTCCATCAAATTATAGTGAAAATGTTGGGGAGTTTTTATGTAAAAAGAAAGAAAAAAAGCACAATTTTGGCATCAGGTAACAAAATATTATGCAATAAGGCTATCAGGCATTCTGTATTGCTTTCAAATTCTCTTGTAGACCTCTTGTATCTTGTAGATATCTTAACAACTTTTTTCATGTACTATAATTATCCCTGCTGAGTCAAAAAACAGACATGCTCTACTCCTCTGTCCTCTTCTGTGTCTTTTGTTTGGGGAAGAAACCTTTCTAAAGCGTTTAAATTCCAAAATATTGCCAGACTTGACCCCAGTAGCCAGAAATGTGCTAGGTGGGCAATAACAATTTATCTAATATGTCTATTAAAACTATGATGTTGTAGGCTAGACGTGCAAGTAGGCTACAAGCCCAGTAGTAGGCCTATGATATATTACTACATATAGGCCTACAGGCTCGTGTTTTTGTGATCACGCCAGCTTTGTAATTATGCCGGTAGCGTACCTTAACGACAGCCTCCAGTTTTAGCATATTGAACATTATTGGTGCAGTTTTGATTGATAGTAGCCCATAGTGACATAATATGCGCACTGTGCAGTTCTTAATAAGAAGGCTGCGGTCATTCGTGAATCAAAAAATGCGCAGGCAATTGACCATCTCCTTCCAATTCGAAATTTATAATAAAATCCTACTCCAACTCCATTCCATACTGCCTCACTAAGAAAATGATAGCCACCTGCAGCCAGCTGTGGGGTCAACCAGATCCACATCCTTGCTGTTGGTCGAGGCTGTGTATTTAGATCTACTCTAGACGTACTCTAGACGAAATTAAGCAAAATTGCTTTGTCAGAGGGTCATGACCGAAAAAACTAGTAGACCCAAGACTAGGTGGAGAGATTATATCTCCACACTGGCCTGGGAATGCCTCGGGATCCCCCAGTCAGAGCCTGCTAATATGGCTCGGGAAAGGTAAATTTGGGGTCCCCTGCTGGAGCTGCTGCCCCCGCGACCCGACTCCGGATAAGTAGTATGGATGGATGGATGGATGGATGGATGGATGGATGCTTTGCCAGAGGAAGCGAATGTTTTATTCGCACCTTAGAAGTTAATGGAGTGAATGGGAGGCGAATATTAATTTAGCATGTGTCTGCAGCCTGATAGATAGGCGACGGCTATGTTTGCATTCACCAGGCTCACAAAGGCCTGTAGTGAAAGAGAAGGTGCATATTCTTCCCCTGGCTCTGGGCAAAATGTTTATGCTAACTGTTCTTGGAAAACCACTCCGGTTAAAAATAGCAGCGTCAACGATTGCTACAGTATGCCTACTTCCAGTTTCTTGTTAAAATTGGTGGTTTTCAAACCGTCACGTGCTTGACTGAGTAACTAGAATATTTAATCCACTTAGTTTGTATTATATTCATGTCCCGTGATGTGGAGATTGTCTTAAGTTTAGCTACGGTAACTAATACGGTAAACCCAATGTAGCCAGACAGCTCTAGTAATGTGAGTGGGGGCATACCATTCATAATTTATATTGATTATTAAATAACTCTATATATTTATAAAATAGCATATTTGGTGACTGATTACTCATATTTAATATAGGCCTAGTGTTGTGTTTATTATCTTACTAAAAAAAATATATAATACCAAACTGGTTGGTTGGGTGGGCGGTGGTTCTAATTGGGTGGGAGCCGCCCACCTGTGGCTACGCAGCTGCTTGACCAAAACCATTATAAGATTCATTGACTTTTCATGCCTGGAATATAACTGATTCAAATTCCATGATATTCCAGAATGTCCATGACTAGTGGGAACCCTGTAATATAATTGCATGTGTTGCTTACATCATAGGCTTACATGTGTTGCTTACATCATAGTATGTACGTTTGGAACAGTGATCACAGAGACGGATTGTCCTGCTGTCTGTGTATCAATTCCACCGAACAAGCATAGTCTAATTGTCTGTAGTTATTTGATGAATATACATGCAGGGTCTCTAAATCTGAGGCTATACAGAGTCTTGGTAATTCCTACACTGAGGTTAGTGGGTACAAGGGGATATACAGCACCCTCGTATGCTACGAGGAAGTCTTGGTAATTCCTACAATGAGGTTAGTGGGTACAAGGGGATATACAGCACCCTTGTATGCTACAAGTAAGTCTTTGTAATTCCTACGCTAAGGTTAGTAAGTACAAGGGGATATAACATCCATAAATGACGTACTGATAACTAAACTGCGACTGGAATATGCACTTCCTCCACCAGATTAGCATGGTGCTATACCATGATGCTGACGTTCTGACAGAAACAAAAAGGATAAGGTTTTAATTTCTTAGATTTCTTTCATCTGATTCCTTTAACCCTTTTTATTAACACGTCATTTCAGTATCATGTTACGTTTCTTTATTATTATTTATTTATTTTTAATCTGATTCCTTTAACCATTTGTATTAATGATTTTTCTCTGCATTTGTTAATGGGAAGCACAACTGTACATGTATTCCCTCTCTGTAAAGCACTTTGAACTGCAATTCTGTATGAAGTGCTATATAAATACATAATAATAATAATATTATTATTTATTTTTCATTTTTTATGTCTCACTCCAGAGCACACGCACACACACACGCACACACACACACACAGATGACAGCGCTGTGACAGGCCATGGATGATTACCTCGTGGCCCTCGGGCCCTTCTCAGATCTCACCGAGTGGCTCCAAATCTGGGCTAAGCCTTTATGCAAATCAGAGCCCTTCAACCCACCAACCACAGCCCCCCTCACTGGCAACCCTCATCCAATCAGAGCGCGCGGGCTAACAATGCCCTCCAAAATCAACGTCATGCCAAGCCGGAGACAAAAGAGGTCAGATATCACGGGGAACAGGGAGAGGAATGAGCTGCGTGGAATATTAAGTGCTCCCTCCCCTATCTGTAAACAGCACGGCGCGCGCTAGCAGCAGCAAGGCCACCGCCAATTATTTTTTGTTTGAATCTGCTGATTAGACAAGTTCGCCTGGCACACAATGACTTGGAGGTAGATGGGGGGGGGGGGCACCCAGAGAAAGAGAGCGAGATAGATTTGTTTGTATGCTGCTATCGACGAGGGTCGTAATCTCCTAACAGCGCCAGTCAACGGTAGGCGTCTCAGGTTTCTCCTCGCAGGTAGACGGACGTCCATCCATTCCTCCTGGTTCTAAGGAGTGACGAGGCAGGGAGGAGGAGGAGAGAGAGAGAGAGTGATGATGCATGGCGAACGCGACGCAGAGGAGAGAAATTGACGGGCAAGGAAAACAACACGCTCCAACACGCGGACA
Organism: Typhlichthys eigenmanni; assembly: GCA_027564635.1. Lineage (NCBI taxonomy): Eukaryota > Metazoa > Chordata > Actinopteri > Percopsiformes > Amblyopsidae > Typhlichthys > Typhlichthys eigenmanni. The sequence continues at coordinate 1,020,585 of JAODUK010000024.1, forward strand.
ATCTGTCAGGATTCCATCATCATCTCTATGCAGTCGACTGGACATGGACAAATGGAGGCAGCCCCCTCCGTGCACGCCAGAGACTGATGGCCTTAATGTTTACTTCAGCCATAATAGATGTTTTCTGTAGCAAAGGGAAGGATGAATGATGGCAGTCTGACAAAGTCACAACGTCTGCCTATTGGAGCCTGTTCTGCTGTTCTTGCTGGGCTGCCAGAACAAATGTTGGATATTTATTTTGTAACAATTTAACATAAAAGCTTATTCTTACATGGACCTGAGCTCTTATCCAACAGCATTGAGAAGGCGCATACTTTAAACAGCCTATATAGTAATCAGGTCAGCTAATTAGGCTAACATACCTCTGATTTGGCTGACGTATGGTAGCTTTCCCACTAGAATGTTACCATAGGGCCTCAAAGGCCCCAGTTCCATAGCCTGGTCTTTTTATACCATGAACAATTTCTAATCCAGCCTTATCAGCAAAGCTGTCTTCCCTGCAAGGTGAATATTGTGTTATATGTTTGTCTTCCTTAAAAGTCATCACATTTTTATATGTTTTTAAGTCTGGAAAACCCTCAGGATAGTGGAACCAAAACAAGTACAGAGAAACAAAAGGCTACGTTCTCCAGGCGATACCAACAAATACATTTAACAGGTATGCTAATTACAAACAGATCATATCCACATTTGCATTGGGCGTGGGCGGCAGCGGCCAGAGTTATGATACAGTCCCCACAAGCAATATAGTTAAACAGCTAATGCCTACTTAATAAGCATAAAGTGAGGTTCCCACTCCCCCGCACCCCCCCAATCCTCTTAACATCTCTTTCTGCTAGTATGCAAGCCCCTCCCTTCCTTTTTGTTTTCCCACTGGCGTGGCTCTCTTCTGTTGCATGACTAACTGCCTTCCACCGTGGCTTTCATCCTTGGATTTCAATATCAAATGTGTACATATTATCATTATATTTATCATTCATCATACTGTGTACACTGGGAGGGAGGGGGTCTAGGCAATCTGATTGGGGCGAACCCATCACTCGGTGAAACTGGGACACGTGAAGGGAGGTGGACCAGGGTTACACCATTTTCACCACACTAAACACTAGTTTTTCTATAAAAAGGTGACGCTGATATAGCGTTATATACAGCGTGAACCCCAAATGTCAGCTCACTGTTTATATGCATTTAATTGGGACAGGGGGAGGGGTTAGAGTGTGAGCCACTTGGCGCAGTAGAGCCATTGTTCTTTCAAATCTTTCAATGAGCTTCAAATGAAAACAACAATGTTTTTGTAATGCTGGTTTCAACCACAAGGTCGATTCCAGTCTATCAATGAGGGCACCTGTAACACTTTCCTTCACTGTAGGCTAGGCAAAACAAAATGCTTCTAGAAATAAGCCTTCCTTGTGAGCCTACTAAAAAGGGATAGCTCGTGTAGACCCAACCTAATCCTGCAAACGACACAATGGCCGTGCTTGTTGTGGAGCCTTAAATGTGGCCTACAGGCTGTTGTTATTCTAGCATCTTTGACACAGATGTGATATGTGGAGCCTATCTCCACCCTTCACACTTCAGAGCTGAGTGCTCTCACCCTACTAGACCTCTGCTTCTCCCCACCTTCTGTCACAGAGAGAGTGAGAGAGAGAGAGAGAGAGAGAGAGAGAGAGAAGTTAACAGCTCTCCATCTCAGTGGGTCTCCCATGTGACAAGTCTGCCTTCCCATCACTCACTGTGCGGGGTGGGGAAGGGAGGGAAGGGAGGGAGGGGGGGGGGGGGGGCGTTTTGCCAGTCAAAAAAACATGCGCGAACGCACGCGCCTAACACAGGAGCCACGGCTAGGGAGCTAGCAGGCAGATTAACCTGAGGGACAGGAGCGAGGACACCGACCCTCACCGTGAAGGACAAACTCAACACAGCGTAGGGGGGGGGCAGCGGGCGAGCGAAATCAAATCCCGTCTCATAAATATTGATGAGCCATCTCTCCTGTCTGAACGCGACTCATCTGCGAGCCTGCCTATGAAGGGGAAGGGGTGGAGGGGAGGGGAGATGGAGGAGGGACGACGAGGGGTTGCCGTGGCAGCAGGAACAGGAGCCAATCAAACGGCAGGTAGAGTCATCCCGTTCGTTACAGTGAGATGTGATGCGCTCTGAGGGGTGCTCTTTGAACCCCGAACACACCCTGTTTAACTCCATCACCTGCTTCAACACACACACACACACACACACACACAAATACATCAATACACACACACATATCGCGTCCCAAGTGGGTAGTGCTGGGGGCGACCTAAGAGGTTTTCCACCTCCACAATGTCATTGAGGGCCCCCCATCTTGCTCTGCATGCACATTGCCTTTGATTACGGAGGCAGGCCTGCGTCAGGGGAGCAGGCATCTACTGGCACTGTACACGAGGAGAGCGCCGTGAAGAAAACGCAGATTAACAGAAGCATGAAGAGACGCTCTGTACTCCAACAACCACAAAACACCATTGTGCTGTGCTGGAGAACCACAGAATGCCAGACTCCTCTTTTCCAGTGCAGTAGAAACAGAATCTCTCTCTCAGAAGACGGATGGCTGACCAGCTCACCGGGCTTTGCTTGCCGACGCAGAGAGATTTGGGTTTGCATTGTACTGGAAGAAAAAAAAAGCCAGCTTCAGCTAGCATGACCGTGTAGCGCTGCGCTGCTAGCCTGTAGGCCTACGGGCTCACTGGTCTCTGCCTCAGCCCTGCCGAGCTGTGTAGAGCAGGCGCAGCATTGGGAATGGACAGCTTTATGAAGACGGAGTGATCCGATAAGCAGCAGTGATACAGGGGCACCAGGTACCCACACAGACATCCCCCTTTCTCCTCCTCGATCCCTGAAAAAACACACACAGGGAGGGTGTGCGTGTCTGTGTGTGTCTCGGAGGCCTATGGTTACCATGGTTACCGATTCGCCCTGAGCCTAGTGACGTGATATAAAAAGGTTTAGAGGGAAAAGGCCATTCGTTGTTTTGAATTTGTACTGGAGAGATGAGGAGCTTAGGCCTAAAGTGGGCCTGCCGCCTTTCTTTTTTATACTCTCATCTGTTTGTCCTCGCTGCTGTTGATCTCAGTGAGCCATGAACGACTCACAGCGCAACACGCTGAAATGTCACCCTGAAATAATGGTGCTGTGGTAAGGAATGAGCGTGCTGGTTTTAACAAAACGCAGGTGTGAAGTGGCGGGGTGTAAGCGATACTGCACTTCCTCTCATCACTTTCTCTACATTACGGGCGGCATCAATGGACCATGGCGACCGCCCGACAAAGTCACAGTTCTTTGTGAAAATGTGGCGTAGTGCAACCCCCCCCCAAAAAAACAAAAAACCTCTGAGCCCTGGCATGTGTGATGTCCAAACCCCGAGCTGTCCGCCCCTTTCTATTCACCTCCGTCAGTCTCATCCAACCACCCCCTCCCTCCATCTTCCACCTTCACTTGGTCCCTCCCCCCCATTAGCCTATACCTTCACCTTCCCACTCTCTTTGCCTGCCTGTTCCACCCACTCATCATTTCACCCCCTTTCTGTCAGAAACCTTCCTTCACTTTCACTGCCTTCATTCTTCCCCTACTCTATAATTTCACCCTATATGTCAGCATTCTCCTCTCTCTCTCTCTCTCTCTCTCTCTCTCTCTCTCTCTCTCTCTCTCTCTCTCTCTCTCTCTCTCTCTCTCTCTCGTCTTATCTTTCACTGCTCACCATTTCCTTAATTCTTCATGCCCCTCTACTTTATTAAAATATTCACAACTGAATAGGCCGTGGCAGCAGCCTTCAGGAGGCGTTCGCTCATCTGTCCGTCCAACGGGCTTCCGGTCTGAATTTTCTATGACAGACGAGAGGCTCCGAGGCGTCAAAGCATCGTACTGACCTTCTGACCAGAAGGGCTGACGGACAGGAGTTGCATTTCTTCTGCTGCTATGACAGTCGGCCGCTGCTCTCTGAATAGCATTAATTAAAAAGACATTTGTAGATGGATTGTATTACGACATCTCGAAATGCACGATGCACTTATCGGTGCGTTTCAAGGTAGGCCTGCTAGACCTTTTAAATGAGGCTGCATTAGCCAAAGCCAATTTCTCTTGTTCTACCTCAATAAATGTCCTATATTCCCATGTTCACCATCTTCTGTTTTAAATGCCTTTTTAATGAAGTAGTTAAGCCACTCCATGAGGTTTCTCTACATACACATCCATCCATTTGGCAACCGATACACAGAGATATGAGCCAAACACGCTTGGTGCTCCTATAATGATTAAGCAACCTTCATTTAAAACCCATGCATGGAAAAGCCACTGATCAATTAACATGATTTACTGTAGCGGGCTCTGGCCATAATGCCTCTGTGATAAACACAGACTTGGTGTCCTACTGTCGGGACGGGGAGACCTTCCTTCATCACACCCCGGGGAGAACTTGTGGCTCAGTAAACAGCCATTTGGACCCAAGTCTCTCTTTTTTCGCTATGACTTCTTCCGTGGAAATGTGCAGCTTGAATCAGCTCTGATGACATACAGCCATCTGTTGTTGTGTTTGAGTGTATTAAGGCATGAAGTAAGGCGAACACAGAAAAAATGTACATCAGCGTGGACACAAACACACATGCGCCCGCACAGTGTAGTTTTTCCACAGATGTGTGTACACTACACACACATGCGCGGGGGGG
>JAODUK010000024.1:1025291-1050507 GCA_027564635.1 Typhlichthys eigenmanni
AAATGGGACACCCCCCCCCCCCCCCTTTTGGTCCCTTGAGTCGACCAACCTGAGAAAAGGGAGAACTGAGATCTTTTCAGTTTTTCCACTACATAGAAGCGAACTGGGGAATCAAATAAATAATAGACAAAGAGAGGGATAGTGATAGGACGACAAGTCAATGCCTTCTTTCTCCCCAACAGTGTGGCGCACCTCTGAATCCCTTCCATTCTTTACACAGCGGAGGAGACCAATAGATTAAAACTGCATGGCATACAGCTCCAAAATGAATAGCTCTAAAAATACATTCTTTTCACTGTGACATGAAAGGAAACTGCTTTTCCCCTGTCCAGTATTGAGCAGTCATTGATTCCAAGACAAAGGCTACACCTCCTCAAAGAGGTAAGAAAATAGCAATCATACGGGCAATTATTTTCAAATGCGCCTGCGGCGGCCGATAATGTCAGTGCGCCTCTCTACCCAAATAAAAGGAGGCATGGCGGCCGTCAGAGCTGCAGGCTCACTGCTGAAGACGAATGAGCCTATCCGCAGAATGCTTTGCTTTCATCTGGGCAGCATGACATGGCGCCCCATGCAGAGAGAGGCTGAGCTGGGCCTGGGGGACAGAGGCATACAGAAAGGGAAGAATATAGATCCTCTTTTCAGCTCTATGGGCACGACACCAAGGCAAAAGCCATCTAAAGAACAAGTGGCCATCTTGCAGCCTGGCTGTGTAGGACAACAATCGCAGTAGCTGCGTATAGCCCTTAGCAGATTTCTCTCTGAAGCGCAACACAACACTGTAGATCTCTGTAGGCCGGCCACCCTAAAGGCAGAGAGAAGGAGTGAGAGAGAGATTAGATATTCTCCCTCTCTAGACTAGTAATTCAAACCGAAGCCTATTCATTTTGATGTGCAGCAGCATCTAAGGAGAGGGGGAAAGAGTCTGCTGCTGGGCCTAGCCCCTCTACACCACAGAACCACTCTGATGATGTTCTCAGTAGAAATCTTCACTGGATTGGCTTCAAACAAGGATGTAGGGGCAATAAAAAGGGGGGAGAGGGGGGAGCAAGAACTGGTACAACAGGAAAAAGAATTGTCCTTGGCAAAAGATGCTTGGGAAGATATGGATCACTACATTTCTATGTGGATATTAAGCAGAGTAGGGCTAGGTTTCTCCACCGGCCCTCCCCTTCCTTGTTTGGCTTTTACCCTAACAACCAATTCTATCATCAGCCAAGCCCAATAAATGCACAGAGAATTACTTACGCCCCAGTTTTCTAACTTTTAACACAGAGAGAGGTAGAAAATGAGAGCAGCAAAGCTCTCAAAAAGAGGAGGGACTGAAACACAAGGATGAGCAAACAAAGCTCCATCTCCACAAGAAAACGGAGGCAATAGAGCAACTCCTTCCACTTTTCATCCTCTAGTGTGCTGCAGTTGAAAGCCCTGCGGTCCACGCCTCAGGCCCTAAACCCACGCTTGGCCTATCACTTTACGATCAAAAAGAGCACGCTTTAGCGAGACACAGGGCCTGAATAATGTATCTGCTTTATTTTCACAAGGTTGGATGAAGTGAGTGAGGGTTTGTGAGCGAGTGAGTGCACTGTATGTCACCCATGTGTGTATTCTATATATAAATATGAACAGTTTGCTAAAACATTTCCAGGAGTCTTCATAAAGGTCGTTTGTCATGATTGTCCAGTTAAAATCGTAGCTTGTGCGCTAGAATTGGGCCTCTGTGATGTCTCATTTGAATACCCTGACAGCCGGCGGTTGAAGAACAGTCTTGAAATGAATTATGAATATGGCTTTGCGCACATTTTTCTGCAAACTATGACAAAAAGGTGAAGTACAAAGTCAAGTTCAGCCAAAAGCAAAAAAAAGTCTAAAATCTTGGCAGATTATGCCCTATTTCAGCAAAACAATAACTATGTTACAATCCGAGGAGGAATCAGTACACCTATCACTTATAGAATGCTTGTTGAGAATTGTATAACTTAGCCCGGGAAACCAGTCAGGCTTGTAACATTGCTATGAGGGTAAGGTCTCAGGTCACTGCCAGTCAAATTATTAAAGTGTAGAGAGCATGTCATCGGTTGTGTTTTTATTAGTTACTTACCATTTTATCTACTGAAATGTGTTTGTGTTGCAGTATGACTATGACAAATGTGCACCACAATCTCCACTATTAGTCATGGTGTTTTTGTCCTTAATGATTAAGAGTTGCCACAATCCACAACACACAACCATTAGGAGCCCAGCATCTCTTAATTAGCCAATTGTGTCCCAGCGCATGATAACTGCCTCCTTACTATGATATTTAAAAAATATATATCAATAAGCATACTTACTTAGGTTAACTGAGTGTTTTTAAAAGTTAGCCTACAGAACATTTTGACTTAAATGTGGGGTGTGGGTATAGCCTACTGTAGCCTACAAAGCAGTTTTATATTGCTTTTACAGTTTATTTAAAAAAATATGTTGCTTCCTTAATAATTTCTCAATAGTCTATGTTAAATTTAAATTAGAAATTAAATCGTCCAACAATTCCAAATATTCATAAGCATCGGTAAAGGCATACAAAACACTGCAATTTGTTTCGGTAAGATCTTGAAATTTTGTGTTTATCATCCTTTCTACGGATATTGTATTTCTTTGTTTACAGAAGATAACCAGTCACCGTCTGCGTCTAAAAATACCATAATTATCAATACTGCGCTGTTAGCTCCATCTAACGGTAATGTTGTAATAATACATAAAAAAAACAAAAGCAAACACGATGCTTTTACAACCAAATGTTTACATTATTTGGTCAGCAATCTCCTTCTGGCATTATGCTACCGTACCGTACCGGTACCATACAACATAATGTGCTAGAGAGACATAAATTGTGTTAACACTGATGTGCTCACTAAGCTGTAATAAAAAAAGATAATAGTAGCAATTGTATTATTAAAACATCGTCTACAGGGGGCTTCATAAATAGCTATTACAAAATACTCTAAATAAATAACCATCAGGGATTGAAAATAACCACGCAGTCAATCCCTCTACCGGGTACCGTACCGGTAGGTCATTACTTCTAGAAGGGGTCATTGCTAACGTTCTTACCTGTCCAGGTCTTCTGTTTTGGGATGACATAATAGTTATTACCTAAATGATCTGTACCAACATGTTCACGTACTATTCCAAACGCTCGCTTTAAAAGGCCTGACAGCCTACTCATTTTAGAAAGCTTAGTTTTGCCTGAGCTACCAGCTGTCTATAAGGGTTGTTATCGCAAACTATACTACAGACGCGATTAAACAAACTATTCCGTGATTGGCGAGCAGTGTTGATTCAGCCAATCGTGGCATTTGTTATAGACAGGAGAAAAACGTCATAACATGGCGGAACAAAATGCGGAAGATTGATGCGCAATACATTTTCTTTCAAATAAGACTAGAAATTATGTTTAAATGCACGTGTATGTATTTCAAATACTGCATATCAAATGTTTAAAACCAGTGACACGTTGAGATGGTTTTTGTTTTACACAAAAACCTTAAAGCCCATGGTGAGCTTAGGTTAAGAGCCGAGCATCAGCATCATTGTTTCCTTCTGAGGAGCTATGTTGGGGTTTCTTAACGCAAGGCAGGTCGGTTTGGACGACCCACTGCGCCTTAGACGCACAGAGTCAACGAGGAGGTATGTATTCAGTCCACAAATTAAAGACAGACGTGGATTTTCATCTTAAAAAATCTTATTACTACTGTGTAGGCAACCGTACTGTAACGCAATGTCTGTCTCATGCTCACAGGGTCCTCAGTCTGCAGTTGAATCACAACAGAGATGTCGATAGAGTCCATGGCAATAGCATCAACACCATTGACATTGAAGTGATAGAAGGCAGATAGTAAGTTTACATATAGTTAATTTCTTATAATGATGAACAGAGAAGTAGGCTACTTATGTATTTAGTTTAGCCTGCCCTACACTGTTGCTATTCATTATCTTTTTATATTTTGTGACAATGTTGACCTAAATGTGGCCTTGCTGCATGGACCTGTCACTTAACCTTATTCAATTACATTATTAGTCATTAGATGTTTAATGTCTTTTCACATTAAATGGTATGTTTTTTTTTATAGTTTTTAATTTAGCAAAATCACTTGCAGTGTGAATAATGTCTACTTACCGTGGCTATAGACTGTAAAAGAAAACCTTCCTTTTGAGAGTCAAGAGATGTCACTATTGGTGTGTGCTTAGTCTCAGCCTCTCCTGTCCATTAACATTACATCACATAAGCAACTCCGTGCTGAACATCTGATACAACTTGTACTTGACGACTTTCCTGAAGCAAGGAAGTCGATTTTCATTGGCTGTTTGCAGTGTCACTCACAAAGTCTTTGAGTGCATTCAGTAGACTAAAGGTTCTGAACGTTCAATTAACTTTTTCACTGAACGACCCATTTCCTCAAACGTTCTTGAACTATTTTCAAAGCCGTATATTTTAAGTATTTGTGAGTATAAGTCGTCATCGCTATTAGTACCATTACCAAATGTCACTTTTATTACATATTTCCATCTGAAATGTGTGCCATCTCATTCTTATATGAAATGCATGAAATTTAAAAATTGAATATATTGAGACTGATATGTTCTAGAGTCACGCTGGTTCGACCATCATCTTGTGCATCTATACTGCGGAAACACAACAATCTAAAGCAGTAAAACACAAATGATGGCTTTGTTGTTGGTAGCCATGTGAGCGTTGTTTAACCCACAGCCTATATGGACAGTCCAACTCCTCCCTGTTTTGTAACCTGCTGTTCAGTCCACTACCGTTCGCATTCAGTGAACTTGTAGCAAACTATCCTGAACGCAGGGTTTATCTAGTTATCTAGCTAGTGCAGTACTTTATTTACCAATTTCAGTTGTTACATTTATTTTATGCAGTAACAGTAGTCATGTTGTTAAGTTTCTCAACAAATTCCTCTGTAAGTTTAACATCCGACTTTGTCATTTTGTTATGTAGTTGGTCGTTACCCATGTCAATTACAATACCTCTCATGTGAAGTAGACGGATCTTGACGCAGTTAGCCAGCGCTGTGTCCCAGACTTTGCATAAGTAACAGCTGGCTCTGCGAGACTAGTGTGTGTGCTGCCATCATGGCATTATGGCAAAACAGTAACATCTGGCAACTCTGTGTACAGAGCACAGTATCCCATGCAGGTCTATAGAAATCCCAACATGCACCCAGGGAATAGTAGTACACTAGAATGAAGGGAACACTCACATGGAAACAGATGCAGCTGTATATAATCACTTGGCAGCCCCTGGTTTATAACGGCAGTTACTGAGGAAGCCTGTCGAGCACACACCAGCACTGTCAGTATTGTAATGATGCCTAATTTGTAGTCCGTGTGTCTTATTATAGCATCATACCTCTCTGTGTTGTCTAGCATGCTGTCTGGAGGAGCAGATGGGGTGTTAGTCATCTATGACCTGGAGAACTACAGCGGGAAACTTCAGTACACCTGCAAGTCAATTGCCACAGTTGGCAGGTGAATTGTTCTCACATAATTATCAGCCACTAGAGGGCAGCATTGTGTTTATGTTATCACAGTCCACATAAGAACACAATTATGTTTGCATCAGATATCAAAAGGCGTGTGCATGCCTGGATGTTTATATTTCATTGTGTGCGTGTTTATCTTGGGATATTTCCGTCCTTGGCTTGGTATGTTTGACATGTTTTGGCCTTTGGGGAAAATCTATTTTGGAACGCTGACATGTGCTTTTGAAATGCATGTAGGACAGGCAGGCACAATGCATGCTTTAAGAATGGGTTGTTAGCTCTCTTTAGGGGTGCACGATATTGATAAGATATGATATTGCAATATTTATCATGAAAATGCAATATCAATATTAATTTCGATATTTATAGAAATAAGTAAAAACACAAAGGTTATGGGGAAATGCATCAAAATGTAGTCATAACATTTCAAAACAACACGTTTTCAACTGTCATATTGGACTGGTACAACAACAGTAATTCCAAGCTACCGAGGAGACATTCTTTTTGGCCGCTAATGTTTCCTCTTCGATCTCTATTATGCCATTAGCTTACTCAGCCATACATCTTAATTTTCTGTCTAAATCAAACACAATTAAGCCAAACAGCCAACAAATGCATCTCTCCATAAAATAAATGGAATATTGCACACTTCCTGCAATATTTTCGATATGATATTGCCATAACGATGCTGAGTTGGTACATTGTGCACCGCTACTCTGAGTATTGTTTTGTGTGTTTACATTTTCAGGTCTAGTCGCTATGTTCATAAGTCCAGTGTGGAGACAGCCCAGTGGTATCCACATGACACAGGCATGTTCGTCTCCAGTTCTTCTGACAAGACTATGAAGGTGTGGGACACGGAGACACTGAGGGTAAGGATCCAGCAGTGCTTTGACATTAGCTGTTATGCAACGTGAAATAACAGGCCACATGGACTGCGTTACACAGCCACACTTTTCATTAGATCATTTTACCACCATGCTGCTTGTTTTTTGCTTATCACTTACGTCTGTTAAGTGTTTCTGTATAAAGCACGGGGGAAACGCAGCACACCTTTACAAAAAGCGCACACTCTCTCTTCTGCATCAAAAACCGAATTGTATGTGTGTGTGTCTTTGCTTCAATTTGCTTCAATCTTGCTATTCACATCCTCCATTGTGTTTTTTGCCTCTCTGTGGCACTCAGGCACATGTAGCAGGAGCCGTGCGCGTGTGCACGAGCGCAGATAGTGTTACGCTGTTGTCGTGGTAACGTCAGAAGGTCAGGGAGGGGCCAGAAAAAAAACAAGTAACTCATTTGTTTAAACCTGCGCGCTCTCTCTCTCTCTCTCACTCACTCACTCACTCACTCACTCTCTCTCTCTCTCCCGTGCTACTTTTTTTCCTGTTTGCCTCACACAGTTTGATTTCATAACTTTTTTTCTTCCACTGCCTAAAAACTTTATTAATTCGATATACAGTATATCTGCAGTAAGATTATTTTAGAAACACAAGTAATAGTTTCTCAATATTTAGTGAGTGTACCATTTGCATGGATTGCAGACAGTATGTCTGATATGAATTCTATGTTTGTGTAGATTTTGAGAATGATGAAACCAGGTCTTGGTAGTGGACTTAACTTTACACTCGCAAATGTATGGCTGGCTCTTATATGGTTGTATTAGCATATTTGACATAATGTGTGTCTGTAGATCAATGCATCTAATCTTTGTGTGCAAACAGAGCCTTGCTTGTGCCCTTTAGCTCTGCCCATGTTTGCGTTGGCACACACTGGCAGATGGGGCACAGAGAGGCTACTTGTGTTTGCTGAGGAATTTGCATTGTAACTGCCGCCATTGTTGTCCTGTCTTGTCGTCTCTTGTAACTGTGCTGCTACTCTGTCTTCTGCCATCCCCTCTCACTGTGCACCAGAAGATGTAATTGTAATAGTTGTTATTTAATCTAATGTGACACTTAAATCTGATGTCCCACACACGAGTGATTTTTAAGAGTAAAAAATTAAAGTGATAAATAAACCGCAGTTTATCTGCACTGCAGCCTGCTGAGGTCTTCCAGTTTGAAGGAAACGTCTACTGTCATCACATGTCACCGATCGCCAGGAAACACAGCCTCATTGCAGGTGTGCATGTCTACATTACTATACATTACTGTTTATACAGCCTTTAATGTTTTCACTAATAGGTGTTGACAGAGCTATTGCATTCAGTGACCATAGGAATGCACAACACCCAAGAGAAAATGTTCTTCAGCCTCTTGGCAACACTGTCGCTTGAAACTGCGTTGAGCTCCACAATGCTCCACAGACACGGCCCCTGTCTTGCAGGCAGAGGAGTTAATGTACAGCTCAGACGGGACGTTTTAGTAGAGAGTGGGAGGAATTTAGACGCTTGTTCCACTTGCCACTAAGCTGGAGTAACAGGTTACTCCTCTTTTACTGCACATTGAAACACCTGTGTGCAGTAGAGACATTGCTTTACACATCTCCTTTTTGGAGTTCTCTTTCATTCTCAGTTATTTAATCTAAAAATCCTTTCCAGAGTCATTAGAGTCATTAGGTCACCTGAAATTCTCCAAGTAGGGACTAGTTTGATTAATAACTAGTCTCCTTTTGTCTGTGATTCTCCAGTCTCATCTTCCTGCCATGAGTAATGGGAGTGTTATCTCATGGTGATCAGAAGATGGTATCAGTGAGGTTTTGTATTCACCACACCTTATGCAAGAGAAGCTGGGAATCCAGTTTTTCTCCTCTGAAGTGCTTCAGCCATGTCCTGCAAATAATGTCAGATTGATCATTCAAATGCATGATCTGAATATCATAACGCACATGTATGTACAGTCTCAGTACATGTGTGCAAGACTGCTGTGTGAGCTGCAGACATATGGATCCATTAATGTGTCAAACTATAAATGGTGCATAGCATTTTATATTTGTTTAGGGTTTGGCGGACAATATGAGTCCTACTGATTCTCCCACTTATTTGTCTCTTGTTTCTAGTTGGGACCAAAGACCCTAAAATCCAGCTGTGCGACTTGAAATCTGGATCGCGCATTCACGTTCTTCAAGGTTGGTATATTGGTACAGCATCGGTATTCAGAGCTCTCTCGCACAAGTGAAGTAATGAGCAACCTATTTTCACCATCAGGTCACAGAGCAGAGGTGTTGTCCGTCCAGTGGTCACCCAGATATGAGCACATCCTGGCCACTGCCAGGTAGGCATAAATAATGTCTCACTCTGGATCGGTCAGGCCCTTTAGAAACTACAGGAAATATGAATCCCACTGGTCTTCCACGCTTCAGTTACTTTCAGTCAGATGAAAAAGGTAACTTGAGTCAAGGATGATGGCAAGTGGCAGACTAGCATTGTGGCACACGTCTCCTGCGTGTGAGTGGCACACATGGGTGATTAAGTGCCCACATGCATATGCCGCATTAGCGGCGCTAATTAATTGGGACTCGTGCGTTGCAATTTCTTTGGACCACAAGTGATTTTAAAAAAACACGTAATCCTAAATGTCTTAATCTGTACCTAAGTAATGGCTACTCTGGTGTCGCAAGAAGTAGTTGGTCACTGTGACTCTGTTGTTGTTGTTGTAAACCTGACTACTCCGATTTCCCACAGTCGTGACGATGTAAAAGGCATTGTGCATGAATTAATCAGCGCACTCATTCTCTCAGTGCAGACAGCAGGGTGAGGGTGTGGGATGTACGCAGGGCCGCAGGCAGCCTGTTCACCCTCGACCAGCACAACGGAGACAAGTCCAAAGCCTCCACGGAGGCAGGTACTGTACTGTCACCGCTATGCTTTTCCTCCCAGCTTCTGCTTCTCTCTGTTTTGACAGAGAGCAACAAACCAACACGTAGATGTACCGCTCAGTATTCACTCAGAACCTCTGGGATGGCAGTGGTAGGGTGAGGGGGATTATTCTGGGATAGCTTGAGCAGCCTAGGTTACTCCTGGATATGTATATCCCTGCACGACATACGTTCTATACCTCGCAATATCTCATCGTGACCACACAGGATATTTAATTTGTCTCACATTGTATGTGTCATTTATTTGCACACGTATATCAATGTGTAACCAATGGGTTCAGTTAATTTTTAAATTGAAACATGGGGTATATGGTGTAACCGTATCACTTGCTGTGGTGCAGTACAGATATGCAGTATAGGCATACGGGAATCTGAAGTAAAGCCATAGTTGACCTCTTAAAACAGGATGTAAAGTATTTATTGCTCAACAGTACACAATGCAACATGATGCAATCCTGCATCGTTTTTTTTCTTCTTCTTCTAGAGGAGAGGTCAACGTTGTAGAAATATGCATGGTTTCTTTTACTATTGGATGTCTAAATTAGGAGAACCGAAATAGATTGCAGCTAAACTAGTTAAGAGTAGCTGTTTAGTTATGAATGGGGAGGAAACTAACAACTCCTGAGCGTAACAGCTCAGGTATTCATCACTTTATGCAGTAGTGTGTGTTTAAGACCCATTGCCATGTATGATTTATATTTAATTTCATAATTTATTTTTGAGTAAAAATAAAAATGAATATGTACAGTAGGCTGTCACAAAGATAGTGTTTGAATGTATATCCGAAGGGATGATCAACAGGCACAAAGCCCCATGCAGTATAGGGAGACCTGCATTTCCATCTTATGTCCCCCTCTGGCCAATACATCTATGCTAACCTTTGCAGCCATATATGGACGATGCAGGGAACTTCATTGACGTATGTCCTGTCTCCGTTGTAGTCAACACAGCTCATGATGGCAGGGTTAACGGCCTGTGTTTTACTGCGGATGGCCTCTACCTCCTAACCACGGGTACGGATGACCGCATGCGACTGTGGAACAGCGCCACTGGAGTAAACACGCTGGTAGGGTGTGTGTGTGTGTGTGAGTGAAACACGTTGCTGTGTACCCACTATGCCGTGATCCCAATAAGGGATTGTGTAGTGTGGTAGGGGGTGTGTGTGTGTGAGAGAAACACGTTGCTGTGTCCCCACTATGCCATGATCCCAATAAGGGATCGTGTAATGTGGTAGGGTGTGTGAGAGAAACACGTTGCTGTGTCCCCACTATGCCATGATCCCAATAAGGGTTTGTGTAATGTGGTAGGGTGTGTGAGAGAAACGCGTTGCTGTGTCCCCACTATGCCATGATCCCAATAAGGGTTTGTGTAATGTGGTAGGGTGTGTGAGAGAAACATGTTGCTGTGTCCCTACTATGCCATGATCCCAATAAGGGTTCGTGTAATGTGGTAGGGTGTGTGAGAGAAACACGTTGCTGTGTCCCCACCATGCCGTGATCCCAATATGGGATCGTGTGTAGTGTCTGCAAACTCGCCGCCACATCATCTGCTGTTCCCTAGGTGAATTATGGGAAGGTGTGCAACGAGAGCCGCAAGGGCTTAAAGTTCACAGTGTCTCGTGGCTGCAGCCCGGAGTTTGTGTTTGTGCCGTGCAGGAGCTCGGTGGCGGTGTACGCCCTCCACACAGGGGAGCTAGTCACCCTGCTCCGGGGCCACTACAACAACGTGGACTGCTGTCAGTTCCACCCAGATTACCAGGTGAGATGGGTCACACCCCTGAATAACAGTGTCTCCAGAATGACATGTATCTGTTCAGCTCTTTGTACTTACCGTTCCAGCTGTCCTCTGCTTGTCCATGCGGTATGTTCTCTTTTTGCTGCAGGATTGCATGCCTAGCCTGGCACAGCATGCATAGTGCAATCAGGTGGAATACACACATGCCTCTGTTTACCACTATTGCAGTCTTTCTTACCGTATGTATATTAGTTATGATGGGACATTATCATAATAATAATAATACATTTTATTTATAGGCGCCTTTCAAAGCACCCAAGATCACCTTACAAAACAGAAGGAAATAACAATGGGACAATAATAGCATAGTGCTCTAAGATCAGCGTCTTCAACATGTCCTGTGATACATTCAGCTAATATAGCTTTAACTGCAAATACAGGCAATATAATTGTGTGGAAAATATCCGGTAATGACCTCTTCTTGGTATACAGTACAATATACTCTCATAATGAGTGCAGGATGGGTTAATAGTTAATGGTGGTCGAATCAGGAAAAGACCTGTGTTCTTTCCACGACATGCTTGGCCTGCCGGCATGCATCAAGAGGTCTAACCACTATCTGCTCCTTAATGCTGCTTGCCTTGTAATTGTACTCTCTGTACATAATAAATAAATAATGAATAAAAGCGGCTGCTGAATGACCTAATTGTAACTGAATAAAATGGCCAAGTAAAAATATATTCTCCAGATTGCTGAACAATTCTTTCTTTTCTAATAATTTCTTTATTTTTTTGTTCAGACCTATAGTTTACGGGGAAGTGTTTTGAATTGGAAATGGTTTTCATAAAAGTCACACTAAAAGTAGGTTAAATACTATTGTTTTGAAGCAAAATGAGTAGCAAGATGGTTCCATTAAACCTGTGGAAAGTTTAAATGAAATGGAAAACAGTGTTCAGACTTATTATTGCACTAATTCCAACTTTAGTACAAAAATGCCTTACTATTGGGGAAAGCAACAACTCCTGTTGTTGATTAGACTGCTCCTCAGGGACGATGAGACTCCTGAAACCTCAAACTGTGCTCCACAACGTCACTGTGGCAGCTGGGTTTTCATTACATCCACTGAGAGCAGCCCGTGTCTTTCTGACATTACATTATCCGTCACACAGGTTAGGATAGATTGAAAGCTAACATATTTTACGCAACCACTCAGAAATATGAATCATCATTGTAGATACTGTATTGATCACCCGAAGACAATAGCACTTCCGACAGGAACACCTGTTGCCACAGCTCACAATAACCCTCTTTCACCCTGCCCAGTGCATGTGCACGATGGCTTGTCCCAGCTGGTGATGTCACCGTTTTACAGGTTCCACAAACCGTAGGGGTAGTGTTGCAACATCATTTCCTCCTTTTACAGGTTGTCCCTGGTCCCGGCCCTGTTTATAATTGAGATGTAATGTTTCAATACAACTGTCGTTAATCACTCCTTGTTCTTATCCTAGGAGTTATATAGTGGGGGGAAAGACTGTAACATCTTAGCATGGGTGCCTGTTCTCCGTACCCCCGACGCAGAAGAGGCAACAGATGATTCACAGGCACGTACTCCAAACAATACATTTTGAGTTTGTAAAAAATGTAGTTAAAATTGACCAGGTTTTCCTACTTTCATTTGAAGTTTTTATTTTATTTTTTTAAATAATTTTAATATCAATGGCTGAATCTGAACCTCACAGATCTTAGCATTTCTTAACTGCACCAGCTGAATAAGGTGCGGCTCACTAGGAGTTACATTTCTGACACATCTTTACATCCCTGTGTGAGAGACCCAGTACACGCACACACACTGACAAGCCCAGTAAGTTGTGCCACATTCCACTAATGCTGATGCACTTGCAAGAAAAATGTGTTGCATTTGCATTGCAACTGTGTTATGTTATTATTCAAATACATAGTTTTCTCTTTACAATATAATTTTGTTTGGAAATAATTATTAATTGATGGAGATTAACTTGTTTTACAGGCTGCTATTGGCCAGTCGTCTGTGGACCCTGCTTTTGCAGATGCATGGAGCAGTGATGAAGATTAATGATTGAGGATCTTCTGTCCATGCTGATGACAGATGAAGGGTTAAAGGAACTGAAAGAAGACTCATTCAGGAGGTCTAAGGAAAATGATTAAGACACGTTAAACATTTTTTAATTCCTGCAGCTTTCACTGACAGTTTTTGGCCTGTTGGAAGATTATTTGTTGATTACCAACTAAACATGTTGATGTAGTTTCAACCTGAACCATTGTGTAATTTGCTAGCGCTACGAGCTAATGTGTGATAGGTATTTAAATGTTTAATTATTTCACAATTAGTGACATGTTGGTGACAATGTTTTTAGTTCAGAGATTGGTACTTTTCTGCAACATACACAAGCACTACCTCAGCTGTAAATGTTTGAGTGTTTTTGTGTACTGTGTTTCAGTGTAAAATGGTTATTGTTATGGGTGTACAGTCTTACAAGGATCATGTATCTTTGGACCACCAAGGCTACAGGGGATACTAAACGCAAGCTAAATTGTTTTTTTTTTTTCTATGTCTGCCTGTTTTCAGTTTAAATCATGTTGTCAACCCTTTCTGCAGAAACCAAAAGTGATACTTGACCCACAGATACCTAACCCACCTGTACCCTTTCTCATTTACATATTGTTTTTCTGTTAGACACACCTGTAACCCTATTGAGATGAATCTATTTAAAGTTATATTAAACATCCATCTTATAGTTAAATATTGTTACATCATGTTTTATATTAGGCTTTTGTTTGAATCTGCTCCCACAATGTGGTATTTTATTTCCTAAAAATACTATTTAATTTTTAATTGTAAATGAAATACATAATATATTTAATAAAAACCCTTAAACTGATAAGATACAGTACATTCAGATTCTGTATCATGTTGATTTTATTTTGAAAATTTTAACTAAATAAACAGATGAAAAATGTATGTTTAATTGTGAAAATTTCAACTAGATATGTTATATTAGAGCCTTAGTTAATTGTTTTAAATGCATTATATGTCTGTTACTCAGCGAAACACAATATATGAAATTAGTCAAATGGTTTCATCTTTACACGGCGTCGAGTATTCACGGTATTTATGTTTCTAAAATATCTTGCTGGGCCACTCTTTGTCCAATCACTGAACAATCAAGTTAACGTAGACCCGAGTGCCCGCCCTCAGTCTTCCATCATCTTAAAGCAAGGAGGCGCGGCTTGTTAGAAGACCCGAGGCAACAGTGGGAAAAGTAAGCTACCTGTGCGGCAGCTGGCAGGTGCGGCTGAAGATTGGATATACGTGGTTTTTAAGGATTTACTGCCAATATTTAAGGTTTGTACCATTTCAGATTTTACTAGCCCGTTTGGGACATTTCGTCGATGATGAGGCTGATTAAATGTTATAATGCATATCGACAGTTGTAGCTTATTTGAGAATGTGATGCAGTCACTGCTACAAAAATTAGCCTTCGGTTTGATCAACCTTTAGTTGAGAGACCTAGGGCTATAAACATCTTTCTAACACACAAAAAAAGGCCTATTTGATTATCGCCAATAAACCCGTGGCAGATATACGATGGTTTCCCAATGTGTAAGTCTGTTCCATCCTGGGTTCTGTGCCTTAATGCTTAGCCTATATTTAATTTAAAAAAAATTCAAAACACTTGCAAATTCTAGCTTTTTGTTAATGCGTAAGAATGGTGTGTGTGTGTGCGCGTGTGTGTGTGTATATTAATGATAAAAAAAGCAGTCCATTTAATGCACTTTAATTAGCTTTATTTCGCTTTATTAGTGTGTGTCCTAGTCAGCCAAATACCTTACTTTAATCTGCCACATACAAATCAGCTACTAGCCTATAGAAACGTGCCTTTAATTCCATTCTATGAACACCTTAGTAGTAGAGTAGTCTGAGCTGGTCAATTGCATCTCTTGTCATATGTCTCTTAAAAAGGTCACATCGGAGTAGACTAATACCGCCCCTATCGCGAAGCTACTAGCCTACTAAAAGCAGCAGCATGTCCACGAGTTAAGTGATGGACTTGCTTGCACATTTGAGGCGTGTCCAGGTCCACTTTATTAAAAGTAACACTACTGGCATGTTGGCGCTTGCAAACATGACTTTTCATCAATTGCTTTAACAACGACTTTATCCATGCCCTTCTGACGCTGCACATCATGTCAGAAGAGGACACACCTTGGGGCAACCAGTCATGCCAGCCAGCCTATTGGCTTGCTTAGAAATATTGTAATATAAGTTGACGTTTAACTCTTCAATAAAATTATCATAAAGCTGTTTGCTACTAACCTGTATTTAGATTAGGTAGGCATACTTTCAGACTTGAGCTGGCAGTTCTCAGGACAACCCTTGTCTCAGTTACACACTACAACTTTCCTGTATCAAATGAACCAGCTATAGCTCACTCTCATCATCACCCAAGCTTGTCTCTATAGTAAATTGTCTACGTGTTCTTATTATGTGGTAGGCTACACTCTAGTCTGAAGTAGGCTACCATTCGTTTGAACATATTTGTAATATCTATTGTCAGTAAATTACTGTAAATTTAACAACTTTAACTAATTATTTTGTTGGTAACCTATAAATGTCTGATATCTGTGATGATACACATAGTGGTCAGCACAGACATGTCTGCTTAGTTTGATATTCAAATTGGGTTAATTTGTCATTTAATCTATATTACAGATCAGTGTAATGACTGTGTACACATTGACTACATTTGGTTGTTTTTGCCAATGCTTTTATATAAAAAATGTAAGTTTGAACACAATTTATTCGTACAAACTTCTGCCAGATATTAGTTATTTTGCTGTACTATGTACAGTAGTTGCTGGAGTTAATTTATGTCTTGAGTAGGAGGAAAGAGGCTGTGACTATTAGTGCTCGGGTTTGGGCAAAGTGTGTCTGGCTAAGGAATTTGTGTTGCATTCTTTCATAAATAATTTTGAAAAATTCCCAGTGAGCAGAGATGACTGCGTCTTATTGTACACGATACACCAATCCCTTGTCTATTCTGTATGATAGCAGTTTGCAGACTAAGCCTCCGAAAGAATAAGATTACCCTACTAATTTGCATGTTTAAGCCTTGTTACACTGTGCTCTCTCTGTATGGACTACGGTAACTACAATTCTTGTTGGCCTGTATGAGAACATCTATAAAAGTACAATTTCAACAACAGCTTCACTTTAAAAGATCTTAAAGAATTAAAGCCTATGTTAATTTTGCCAGCTCGCATTTGTCCTCTATATGTCTGCTTTTTATTGAAACTGACTCCTAACCATTGTTTTTCCATCTGAACTTCCCTGTTCGTTTTGGATAGATGGCGGCATTAGGAAAGATGGTATTGGCAAACATAACGTCTTCAGCTGCGCTACTGTATGATGAGTTCATCCAAAATGCAGGTGGGTTTTTGACAGCAATGTGTGTTTTTACATGTATCCATGCTTCTGCCTTCTTAATTCATAGACTGTGGGTTTCCTTCCTCTTGCAGACACAAGGACCGAAACATGGCCGCTCATGTCATCGCCTCTCCCGCAAACTATTATCATTGCGGCATATATCTACTTTGTCGTTTCTCTGGGCCCGCGGATAATGGAGTCTCGCAAAGCCTTTGACCTTAAAGGAGTTCTTATCATGTACAACTTTAGTGTGGTGGCACTCTCCCTCTACATGTGCTACGAGGTGGGTTCATTGCACGTTTCCAGACTTTGACTATATCAATGTTGGTGCCAAGAGTGCTTAGCTCCTCTGGATTATCATCATCAAAGGAGCACTTGCCTTCATAATTCCATCAGGTAGTCTAAAGTACTAAGGATAGATTTGGCTACTATTGCTTGCGTTCATTGTGTCTACGTCTGTTATGGTTAATAATGAATTAAATCTAGTCTTATACTGACGAAAATCACTTGTAAATAAAACATATTAGCATATCTCTATGGTGTACAAATGAGGTGTGCCGGAGTTTCCTGTTGTGTACACTGTAGTGACACATGTATTTCAAAAGCACATGCCTTCTATGTGCCTGGAACCGAACAGCTTGTAGTATCAAGTAACTATGTACAGTAGTTTAGCTAAATGTCTTGTCTCAAGGGTGAAGACCACTGGAGACTAGAAATACAGCTCTGTGTTTTTAAATGTTCTCTCTCTCAAACACTAGATCAGATACATTTGAGTATGAATATGATTATGTATATGGTTGATAAGTCACTGTTTGCTTTTCTGGCCAATCCTTTTTAGTAGGCAAACCTGCTTGGGTAGATTCCTGCCTGCTAACTGAAGTGTTAAGTTTCCTAGTTCTCGTCTCACAATCCAGTTAAACTGGATGAGCAAGTGGTGGGGAGGGGAAAAAAATAAGAGTTGGCACCACTTTATTTTAAAAGTGTGTAAACTTGCCCTTTAGCCTACTACATATCAGTGCAATCAATTTGGATACTTTCACCTATCTATTTGTCAACTGGATTTGAACAATGACACACATTGTATCCTAAATGTGACCTGTTGTCTTGTCAGTTTGTGATGTCTGGTTGGGGAACCGGCTACTCCTTCCACTGTGAGTTAGTGGATTACTCTGAATCTCCGCAGGCTGTGAGGGTAAGACTTTTCTTTAACTTATCCCGACAAGGTGCTGCTACTTCAATGAGAAGCATCATCTTTGCAATGGCATTAATGCTTTTATTTTGTATTTTTCTCCTTCCTCTAGATGGCTGCAACATGTTGGCTCTACTACTTCTCAAAGTTCATTGAAATGCTGGATACTGTGAGTACCCTTGAAGGCAGGGTTTGTGTGATTCCTGCTAAATTCGAGCTCAAATCAAAACTATCGCTCAGCAGTCCTCCGCGTTGATACCTCACACGTCGAAATGCATTGTGAAACTAAGTATGGTGCTACGGCTTTGTTGATACGAGCGCCGTTCGACATTTTGTGTTACAATATACGGAGCCAGGGCTGCGTAGAAGTATCTGATTATTTTTTCAACACGCACAGCTAGCTAGTAAGCTAGCGGTATGCTGGGAGCTATTTGTGGAATTTGATGAAGTGTATTAGCTTACGTTTATCTTGCAATAGCCGACTATACCAATGGTGTAACAAGGCAAAAACGGGCCCCAATGGAGAGTGGTGAAAGTGAGCCCTTAACAATAAAATACTATTTTGAAGCAAGACATTTCTAAATTTAACCCAATTTAAATGTAAACGGCGGAATGCGCTGCACTAGCCTACTGATGCCAAAGTCGAACATCAATGATGAAAGCTGACATCGGACCACCACAACAGATGAAAACATTATTGGTGACGCCGCACCATTTACAAGTGGAAAGTGTTTCTTGGTCAATAGACAAATGGTAGCCTTAATAACTAAGTTGGTCTTACTTCAGAAGTGCACACTCTAGGCTTGCTTTAAGCTGAGCTTGCAGTTCAGATTGACTATTCTGTCCCATTGAGCTCTGTTTATTATCCAATGCATTTTGAACTCTCTTGAAATTTAACAGGCTACTGGTAAAATAATTTTTCTATGCAGTACACATGTTGTATCATAACCATATCCCAGAATTCCACTGGCCAACTGGCCACACATTTTAACGTCAAATCGACCATTAATCGTTACTAAATCAAAATGTATGAGCGATGTGTGCCTTATGCATAACAGGTTTTGTAAATAAAATCAAGAGGCACTATTCCAGGAAATTCCTGAATATTGAGCACTTTATATATCTACTGGCGCCTAGCGCTTGACCTACTCTGTTGAAGGAAGAGTTGTACTTTAGAGGGCCCAGCTGATAGCCGTTAATAAGGACTTGTGCTCACAGGCACCTGCATTGTTTGCATTATGGGTCGTTACACCCTTGGACCATACTATTTTTAAGATTGCAGGGTCACATTTCATTCAGTACGACTGAATGTTTACTGTGTTTGTAAATGTTGTTTGTCCTTTTCAGGTATTTTTTATCCTGAGAAAGAGGAACAGTCAGGTGACATTTCTCCATGTCTACCATCACGCCATCATGCCCTTCACCTGGTGGTTTGGCGTTCGCTTTGCAGCAGGTAGTCTTTGCTGTTTCAGTTGGCTTAAAGATTAGCATTGTCCGTCACTGCAATGTTACGTTCTCTAACTGGAACTTGGGCCAAGTGAGTACATGAAAGACTATCTTGTGTTACAGGTGGTCTGGGAACATTCCACGCCCTGTTGAACTGCGTTGTTCATGTGATCATGTACTCTTACTACGGTATGACCGCCCTGGGTCCTAGCTACCAAAAATACCTGTGGTGGAAAAAATATCTGACTACTATCCAGCTGGTATGTATTATGTGTTTTATGTAAACCAATCAAATTGCATGTAACATGCTTGTATTGATGCTTTGTGGATTAGGATATTTAGAACCACTGCAGTGGTTTAAGTATATGCTCAGTGAACGATTGCGTTATTAATTGTGGTATGGGAACTGAAATGGGCTCAGTAGTGGTACCCTTGGTAAACATAGGTTCTCTGCCCCTCCACAGGTCCAGTTTGTGATGGTGACCAGCCACATCTCCCAGTACTTCTTCATAAAGGACTGTCCTTACCAGTTCCCTGTGTTTGTCTACATCATTGGCCTCTATGGGCTGATCTTCCTGTTCCTCTTCCTCAACTTCTGGTACCACGCCTACACCAAAGGCAAGAGGCTGCCCAAGGTGCTGCAGGCTCAAACCTGGGCTCACCATAGCAACGGAGTTATGAACGGCAACGCAAACCAGCACGAGAAGGATGAGTAATTCAGGACAAGCTTCTCTTGGGTTTAACGGTTTACTTAATTTTCCTAAGCAGGCCGCCACAAGTGGTTTTTATTCAACCTCTGGTATACCCTTTGGACTCTTTATTTATGCAGAACATCAATTTGCAGCTTCAGACAATCTGACTTTTTTTTTTTTAAACATTGAAGACTAATACCTTGCACAGTTCTCTTTAAAGTCTAATTGTATTTATGGTTGTAGTCAATAATCCCTGGAGACGGATGACAGGTTTGCCATCACCAGTGTGCAAGACTTGTCATCACTAAAGTCATTGAAAGCTCTATGGTAATTTAGTGCTATTTTGTGGTATTTCGTTCTGCACTGAGAGTTTGGTTTTAAGTTGGTCCAATCACATGTTGCCTTTCTATTTGTTAAGGATTGGCTCTGAAAACCTTTTTGTACACTTGTTTTGTTTTTTTTTAAGAAGTATTGTATTATACAGTATGTACACGTCCTGAATTCAATGTGTTTACTGAAGGCAGTTTAATTTGCTTTGACCCATTTTCATCTTTTCTCTCCATGGTTTGAGTCATAACTGCTGATGGCACAGACGTATCTGTCTGTAGTATAGCATCACATTTTATTTATACATACTGCATGGATTGTCCATATGAAGTGATGGTATGACAAAGATGCCGGAGAGGCAAGATTGATCGTTCTTTTAGGAACCAAAGCAAACTGCTACAATGGGCTACAACTTCCCTATAACCTAATATGGCATAATTTAGTGACTGGAATTGTATACCGCTAAAACATTAGTTACAGTAAGTTATAATTCAACTTGAATGGAGTTATGTGGCTGGTTAGGGAAGGGGCTGAATTAAAGAGAGCTTTATTTGAATCCTTGAAATACAGTAGTTTAAAAAAAATGGGCTTGGACACTGCTCATGGAGATGAGGACACTGAAGTTGGCTTGCTATTGACCGTTTTGTACTGAGTCAAATATGGTGCTTTTAGTGACCTAGTGAAATACTATAAGACACCGCATAACAATGTAAACACTAATACTTTTTTTGGTTTACTACTCGGTCCCTTTAGTTTAAACCCTTCACTCGACTGGTGTCAATGAATCTGTATAAATTCTGTATGAAATGTATTTTATGTGTATTTATATGAAAATAAACGTGCTTGATTACTTGTTTAAAAAGGCATTCTCGGGTTTACTTAACAGGTGGTGGGGGTCGAAAGAATACTGGGATTCCACTGAGTCACCTGTTTGGTGTGTGTGTGTGGGGTGTTCCTCAATTTATGGGTGGATGTAACTTGGTTACTGAATTCATTTGAGATAAATGAGAATTTAGCAACATTGGTGTACATGTCTATGTTCTCACTAAATCTGAACTGGAAAAATGTATGTTTGACAGTATTTTCCTGCCACTAAGTGGTGCTGTTCTCATATTGTATTGTCTAGACTCCTTAAATGTAATTCAAATACGTTTTTTATGTTATATTAAAAAGGGCAATTTCACATAAAATATAATTAATTGTGTTAAACTGTCTTTGCGGCTGCAAATCTG
This sequence comes from Typhlichthys eigenmanni, assembly GCA_027564635.1. NCBI lineage: Eukaryota > Metazoa > Chordata > Actinopteri > Percopsiformes > Amblyopsidae > Typhlichthys > Typhlichthys eigenmanni. The sequence continues at coordinate 1,046,732 of JAODUK010000024.1, forward strand.
CACTTCAGGGGTGTCCTCTAATTCTGAATAATTGCCACATACAACCACGAAACTGGTTTGTGGCCATTCAACATCTTCCTGAGGAGAGTTACAAACCAAGATGCTGATTTGCGTTCTAATTCAGAGGACTACAACAATTGGTCAGACAGGGTCAGATTAACCCATCAGAAGACGCCCCCACCCCACCCCATAACCCAAATCTTAATAAGTGAAAAAGTGAGGTTGCATTCTGAGATGATAGACTTTCTAATTCAGGGCACTACAACAATTGGTCAGACAGGGTCAGATTAACCCATCAGAAGACGTTCCCGCACCCCCCCACCCCCATAACCCGAATCTTAATAAGTGACGTGAGGTTGCATTCTGAAGGTAGAGATGATGGCCTGTTTGATGTTAGCATACTGCATTGTTAGAACAATTTAGGTGGAACAAATTTACAGTGCAAGCAAATCTTGTTGCTCTGGCAATGGGGTGAATGATTATGATTATTCAAAGCCCTGCTCTGTATATGGGAACAAAATGTGGTGCAGACCGCACCACTCCATACTATATCCTAGCCTTAGAAATGTGTGTTCAATGTGACGGGGAGCAGCAGCACCCTATGACATTGAAGGCGTGGTGTTATTGTTTTGATAGTTAAAATATAAATCTTTCTCTATCTCTATAACCCTGACTCTACATTTAAAAAAAAGTTGTAGCCACACGTTGTCTGCCCCAAAGACACCTCTCTTTCCTCCTTTGCTGGTATGTGCACATACAGTATAGCCTATAGGCTATTATGATCGCTATCCACCATGACGGGCTCTCACAGACCCTGTTTCTGCATGGGTATATACATACTGTATACTACCCTGGGATGTACATGCAGCGTAGGCCATGGGATTGTATGTCACACTTTGCCTCAATGTGTGAATCAGCTAATCATTGTAATTGTCTTTACCGGCAGTCCATTGAGTAAGGGTAAAATATGAGCCCAGACAGGTCTGGTTATAACCTGACCTGCCTCATATTTTATACTATACCTCTGAGGCTGGGCTCTGCCTAAAACTCCATGCCAGATTTGTTTTCATCATTTGGAAATGTATTCAAAATCAGAGTAGCTTTAACTTTCTAGATTAAAAAGAGACAAATATGGCTAGGCCTAAAATATTTTCCTAATCTTTCCAATAATAACACAAAGGCTAAATAAACTGTTGTTTATTCAACTATTCTATCACATTATCTTTTTATGTTTGTATAGAGAATATTTAAGATAAAATAGTGGGATTTATATCAGAGTGCTGCTAATGCCACATCGAACTGAACGAACATCACAGGTTTGATGCCAAATCAGATTTGGCTTCATGTAAATCAATCAAGGATAAACTGGCGGTGAAGCAGTGTCGCAGTAGGCAGAACGTGGTGCTATCAGAGCTAAGCAAGAGAGCCGGGTTGTAATTATCTCTCTGTAGAGACTCTAGTCTATAATTTGGTGGTGGCAGATCACGACTATGCCAAGCAGGGAAAGGTATACCCCCTCGAAAAATGCCTGGTGGTGTAGTCGTGAGCACGGCGAGAGACTGCTATTGCCATGCCCCCGGCATCTCTCCAGTAAGTAAACACTGACAGCATATTAGCTTGTATCAGGGGATAGCTGCAGCACCTTCGAAACTATCCACTTTTTCAGAGACTGAAAAGGATTTTTAAAAGCATTGCACTGGTTGCATTATAGATGACATGGAGTGATGGAAATTATGGGAATTTATCCAAAAAAGTGTGAAAAATGTATCACTGTGTGATAGGTCTGGGATGTCAAGATGTTAACATCTCCAGAATTCCCCTTGTGGTTGGAGCAAGTATTACAGAAACATTGTTGCATGTGCTGGTGTGTGTACAGTATATGTGCCCTCCCACACCTGAATCCTGAGCGGCTGGTACTTCTCTTTACTCCACCCACTAAAGAGCTCCTAGCTCACACCATTTTACCCTTCCTCTAGTCTCAGCCTCTTCCATTCATTAGCACTATGTCACACAAGCAACTCCGTAAGCAAAGGCTGGCTCTGTGAGACTACTATTCCTCCTATCCACGGTGGCTGAGGCCAGCTATTTCTGGGGGGCTTTTTGTGGCACATACTTTGTCTTACTATGGGGTCTTATTTAACAGTTTTCTCACAGTCTCTGCATATGTAGAAATAAACCATATCCAGTAATATTAACACAACAGTAACTTGACCCTCTCATTTCTGACTTTTTTCTCCGTTGTCTTCTGAAAGCCGTTAGTGAGCTTGGCCTGCAGCCTGTCAGATGTTTATTTACTATATTATTAATATATATATATATTATTATTACTCAAATGTTTTAAAGGTTTGCCATTTTCATCTCTTCATCAATGATTTAAATATCATTTAGTTAATTTCCATTCCTCTGCTAATGTCTAACAAAAATATTATCACAAAATGAGAGGGTTTATAGAAGATTACTTGTTGGGGTTCATGAGTATGAGAATGGCAAAAAGTAAACACACTGCATAGCATTAGCATAGTGCTTTCACTCCTGTGAGTTGTATGTGGCCTGGAGCCACTGTAAGCAATAATCCACGTGGTGACATGGCTATTGAGTCTTTGTGAACGTCTTCCTGAAGGACCTATATGCTTGATTTATCCTTGTTGCATGCTTGTTTGTTACTGTCTAAATCTCAAAATGTGTTTTTAATTTCACATTTTATATAATTGTATTATTATATCCATCCATCCATCATCAAACAGGACTCTTGCGAGAGTAAAGAGCTGGTCCGTTGTTCCACAACCAAGACGGAAATCCGCATTGTTCCTCTTCAATCTGAAGTTCGACAATCGGCCAAACCCTCCTCTACAGCATTGGAGTAGACTGTACCAGGGAGGCTGAGTAGTGTGATACCCCTGTAGTAGGCACACACTCTCTGGTCATCCTTGTTGAAGAGGGGAACCACCACCCCAGTCCGCCACTCCTTTGGGACTGTCCCTGACCCCGATGACACGCAGAAGAGGCGTGTCATCCAAGTCATCCCCTCCACATCGCCAGGCTTATTGTGAATAGACTGCAGCATTTGTGTGTGCGTGCGTGCGCGCGTATGCATGCGTGCATGCGAGTGTGTGTGTGTGCGTGCGTGTGTGTGTGTGTGCGTGTGTGTGTGTGTGTGTGCGTGCGTGCGTGCGTGTGCATGTGTGCGTGTTACTAATAGAATTGCAGGCTAAATAAATATGACAGAGCATGCCTCAGCACTATACAAATGGAGCAGAGCAGATGCTCGGCTGTCTCATGAGCCAGCCATATATGTTTTTGCAGTGCATGTACAGTAGGTGAGAAAGAATCTCCACATTACTCAACTCATATAATGTGTGTCATGGTGCCAATAAAAAAAGTTTATCACTTTCCTGAAAATATTGGATTATAGGAATTGTACTGTACATATAAGGGCATGCATAACCCCCTCCCCCAAGCAGACAATTTCATATTTTGTGTTTGGTTGTTTGTCTTGTCATATTCACTTTAATCAGAAAATGTTACAGTGAGAAAATGTATTTGCACAATCTCGGGTTGAAAGTTAACCGGAATAAGTATAATCTGTTTAAAAGCGTAACCGCTAAATAAAATCCATATTTAAAAATTACAGTTCCGCACGACACATAAATTGTAAAAATGTGAACTACATAAGCCTTGTTTGGCCTTAGGCTAATGGACTGTAGCCTGGCGAAATATTACCAACACAGGACACAAATATATAATCTTGGGGTCTTTATTCTGTATGAAAAATAATT
>JAODUK010000024.1:1050607-1098354 GCA_027564635.1 Typhlichthys eigenmanni
TGGCACACACTCTCTGGTCCCCCTTTTTGAAGAGGGGAACCACCACCCCAGTCTGCCACTCCTTTGGCACTGTCCCTAACTTCCACGTGATGTTGAAGAGGCGTGTCATCCAAGACATCCCCTCCACATCCAAAGACTTAAGCATTTCTGGACGGATCTCATCAACCCCCGGGGCTTTGCCACCGTGGAGTTGTTTGACTACCTCAGCGACCTCCCCCAGGGAAATTGACGATGAAAATCATATTTTCTCAATTTAGCTAATTTGATCTTATCTTCAGTTGATGCTTGCTCACTGCAATCATTTCACTAATAGTTAATATATCAAGCTAGCTAGCAGCTAAATGGTTTATGGACACAATATGTTTTTTTTTTTTATTGGTGCAAATAGTCGCCACAGGCTGATTTTTTTTTTTTTTTTTTTTTTTTTATATGCATAACCAATTATTTCCCCTAGGGGTCCGCAGCCTAAAATAAAAAAAATAAAGTCACTGACTTTTTTTTTTCTCCCCATGACCCCTAAGGGGTATTTCCTGGGGGTCCGCGAAATAATTAGTTATACATGTAAAAAAAACAAAAACAAATGGTCTGTTTGACCCCACTTTGAGAATCACTGATGTAAATTCTCACTGTTATAACATTAATTGAGTCTTGCTTTTGCCACCAGTGTGTGCGTGCGTGCATGTGTGTGTGTGTGTGTGTTATTAGTGAGGGGGTGCAACTGGGACAATAGCCATTGAGTTATGTGCTATATACAGCAGGGAATGGATATTCTTGGCCACTCCTCCTAAACAACATATTTCACAGAACTCACAGCTAAGATGGGTGTGACACGTTCCAATTTTTACCCAATACTGCGTTTTCACACCTAGCCACCAAGCTATCTATAGTTCTGCATGCGTTCGTGAGTGTGGTGGTGAGGGTAGCACATTGAGCGTGTGTGTGTGTGTGCGTGTGTGTGTGTGGTTGTGTGTGTGCGTGTGCGTGTAGTTGGCGTGTGCTGGCCTGTCTGGCTTCGTAGCGCGAGATGGAGGGTTTCTGTTAGCCAGCGAGCACATCTGCCTCAGCCTAGCTGTAAATTACTGACAGTTCTGGAGATGTCTGTAGAAGAGAGGTGTAAAGTATAAAGAGACAGGTTTGGTCCCTATTCAATCCCTGTAGTTATCGAACCATTGGGAGAGAGAGATAGAGAAAGAGGGAGAGAGGGAGAGAGAGAGGGAGCGAGAGGGGGACAGGGAGGTTTTATTATTAGAATATGGTTCCTAAACATAGTGTTGTGTTTCTGTATTTATCTAGCTGTGTTTCTCCCACAGTATATGAAAAGATTCTTAATTTTAATTATAGCTGGTGATTACTCTGGTTGGTCTGCCAACTGTGTTATTGCACTGCAAGGGCTACTTGACATTAGTGAACCTCCATAGAGAGACCCAGACAGACTAGGCTAGGGTAAAGTGTTGACGACACCTTGCTGTTGTCTCCGATGAAGGGTACTGTAGAGCCTGTTTTATTGGGTTTTGCGTGATGCACATCATTTCTTCTGTTGCTCACCACCAGCATGACTTATTGCTGGGAATGGTTACTTCAGTGAGTGAAAAGATGAGAGATGAGGTAACCTCTGCTTACGTCACGTACCTATGTACACAAACACGCACGCGCACACACACACACCAAATTGTTTAATGTTAATTAAATCTGTGTCTTGGCATATTGTGATTAACAGTAATAATTTGCCATATAATTTATGCTGAAGTCGTTTATGCACACACGCACGGACGCACACGCACACACACACCTTCGGCCCCTCCCTGCAGGATAAACCCTCAGAGGAATTTTAATTTCCATTCTAGCCAATCAGACGGAAGGTTACCTCAACGCTGTTCCCTCCCAAAGCCAATCAGAGGTGATGATGAGCTCATAGTTGGGCCCTGATTCGCTAGTGTCATGTGACCGCGTGTGAGGAGCAGCCTGTGTTCTTCACATGGGAGCCAATGTCAGTCGCACCAGCAGACGGGCAAACAGACCTTTTTGGGAGCTGTTGGCAGAAATTATTTCTTCTTTTTTGTTTTTTTTGGTGCTGTCCTGGTGCTTTGGCAGCAAACAAGCATCCGCACCATCATCAATTATTCACAACCTCAGCAGCGTGTCTCTGTATGTGAGTGCATGTGTGCATGTTAATGTGTGTGTGTGTGTGTCTTATCACAGCGTGTGCGGTCACGATATCCTCTCGTCCGATCTATGGGGGAGCCACACTCCATCCTGTCTCACTTCAGGTCCTCTGCTCTGGACGCTTGCAGCTCAAAAGCATGACGACTCATTCGTGGACACTGTACAACCGACTTCTAATGGCAGGAGCGCTGAGCAGCTGTTTAGGTTGAGGGCTTTCATTGACTAAAGCTGAACGCTCAGTGTGGCTTCAGCTGTATTCTTAGGATAAGATAGCTGTTCATTACCGTTTCTCAATCAGATTGATCAAAATGCCTGAAGTCAATTACCTACTCTCTGTCTCCTGGGGATATATAAAGGTAGGATTTCAACTGTAAAGTGATTAATGTACTGTATGAAGCTATTATTATTATTATTATTATTATTACTATAGTTCAACTTTTCTAAAAATAAAAATGAAAGAACAGACAGAATTTGTACATAGAATTCAAACAAGCTTTATCTTTGACACACTAAGTAGAATTATGTATTTATATATATTCAGATCTGCCTGCTGTGAAAAATTATATGCCTCATGCGTGGAATTTGTGGATATAATAATCAGTAAAATATGCGATTATGATAGGTGTTGCTGCTTGCTCTGTATTCTTTGGATACAGAATAGAAGTGTCATCTGTGTGAAATACTTACATGCACATGATTAGTGCACGAGTTACTGCATTTAATAAACAATTATTTGAGTTTATGAACATTTGTATATTCCTCCCTTTTTTGCTGTGGTGGTTGCTATTGCAAAGATGTTGGATGTTTTTCCATATATATTTAGCTACCGTGACCATGGAAAAAATATCCAAAATCCCATGTGCTGTGATTCAGTAGGTTGTCAATATGCAATTTCACAGTAATCGCAATGCCTTCTTGTAATGGTCCATTTTAGCTGATCAGTATTGATTCACACAATCAATAATTCGAAATACCCTTATGGATTTGAATCGAAGGAGGGAGGTTTTTGCCATCACTCCTTATGTTTAAGAGTTTTTTTTGTTCGGTAACCAGGTGTGTAATCGTCCTGTTTTACAATCACTTTGATGAATGTCTGTCTGATTTCAAGCTGTTTCCGTCACGTCAATCAGCTTGGTCTTCAAATCACCAAGCTGGGGCTAAATTTAGGCCTGCCACTCCAATTAGGTTCAGGAGTGGGGGAATGAAGCAGTGGTGATGGAGGAGTGAGCCAGGCACTGGGGGTGGAGAGGGAATTGAAAATGAATGTTGGAAAAAGGGGAAGTGGGTCGCTGATTATCTGACTGATGGTGGTATGTCACTGACCCACTGCTCTCCACCGCTTACAGTTGTTACGTCTGTGGCACTGATGACCATCTTGGGTGTACTGTTATTCAGCTGGACATAACATGTTAATTTTGCTTGGCTTTCATGGATTAAAAAAAATAAAGATAGCTTTCTATACCTGGGTCTAAGTTACTGTACCAAAATATAATATACAGTATATGTTTATATTCACTGATCCCCCAAATGGAACCGTTTTTGACCCATACAAAACTGTCTGATATGGAGGAATGTACCACAACTCTGATTGCTGTGTTAAAATGCCAGTGTATAATCGTGTGTGTGTGTGTGTGTGTGTGTGCGTGTGTGTGTGTGTGTTTCAGTTTAAAAGGATGTTGAACAGAGAGTTGACTCACCTGTCGGAGATGAGTCGCTCTGGGAACCAGGTGTCTGAGTTCATCTCCAGCACCTTCCTGGGTGAGTGAGACCAGAGCCAGACATATCCACACAACGGGCCTGGGAAACACCCACCCTGCCCAAGCAAGGTCACTTACTGACTATGTTGAGCCTCTCTAGTGTCCCCATTAATAATAAGCAATCTACTGTATCTCTCTCTACGGATTACTAAGGTCACTCACTCACTGACTGACTCACTGACTGACTCACTGACTGACTGACTGACTGACTGACTGACTGGCTGGCTGGCTAGCGACTGACTGTCAATCTAAAGACTATAAAAGGTCTGGGTTGCTGTGAGTCTCTCATTACTCGATCAATTCAAGACTATTTTTGGGATCGTAATGCCATTTGTTGTTTTTAAAGATAAAAGGAGAAAATAAGTCATGATGAAGGTCAGGGGTCAGATTCCTTTTGCTTATGGGCTGTTGTGCTGCTCGTGCGTCTCCAGACAAGCAGCATGAGGTGGAGATGCCGTCACCCCAGAACCAGAAGGAGAAAGAGAAGAAGCCCATGTGTCAAATCAGCGGAGTGAAGAAACTACAACACTCCTCCAGTCTCACCAACTCCAACATACCTCGCTTCGGGGTCAAAACAGAGACCGAGGATGAACTGGCTAAGGTGTGTTTGTGTGTGTGTGTGTGTGTGTGTGTGTGTGTGTGTGTGTGCTGTTTGTCTACTGTCATATACTGTGTTCTTCTCTAATATAAAATATAGTGTATGGAGGATGGGGTACCGGGGGTGTCTAATTAGAAGGTTGCAGGAGGTGTTTATTTGAACGTGTAGTGTGGGTCTACTGTATGCAGCTCTTTCTAACGTGATTCAGGGCTATTAAATACAGTAGAGGGCGATATAGAGGTGAACAGTGAAAACAGGGAAGGAAATCCGAATGCAGGAAAAACAGACATGACAAAACCAGTATTGCCTGCTCTCTCCTCAGGAGCTGGAGGATGTGAATAAATGGGGCCTTAATGTTTTCAAAATCACAGAGTTCTCTGGGAATCGACCCCTTACGGTCATGATGCACACAATATTCCAGGTAAGGGACAAACAGCGCCCTCTATTTCACTGCAGGGACGACGTCTCGACTCAAACGGACTGCATTGTAAACAACATCTGTGCTCCACAGGAGAGAGACTTGTTAAAAACCTTCAAAATTCCACTCGATACCTTTATAACGTACCTGATGACCTTAGAAGACCATTACCATGGCGACGTGGCCTACCATAACAACATCCATGCTGCAGATGTCACCCAGTCGACTCACGTGCTGCTATCCACCCCTGCCCTTGAGGTCTGCTTCACACACACACTCACGGACACCGACACACCCACGCACACACGCACACTCACAAACACAGGCATACACACACACACTAAACAACTAAAATCTCACCCTGCATTTGTATAAATACCTTCAATCAAATTCAGTGTTTTTAACCAGTTGGTTTGTCGTGTCCTTTCTCCAGGCTGTGTTCACAGACCTAGAGATCTTAGCTGCCATCTTTGCCAGTGCAATTCACGACGTGGACCATCCTGGGGTCTCCAACCAGTTTCTCATCAACACCAGTGAGTCTAAATACAGCCCAGAGTTAGCAGCTACGTCAGTGGCTCAGCAGCGCAATGAGTGCACGCGCACCCACGCACGCACACACACACACACACACGCAGGCAGACTCACACATGCATACATAAGCACGAAGCAAAGCGTGAATGCACACTTGTGCTGGCGCTCACATGGGCTAACACAGGCTACAACTGTAAATCTAGACAACACACGAGCACTCGCTCACACGTGTTTGTGCACGTGTTCAAACCCCCCCACCCCACCCCGCTCCAGCACGCAAAGCCACAGTTTTTCTGTCACGTGTGGTGCGGCGGTGCGATTCCAAGCCAGTTCCGATCAAAGAGGCGATCGATAGTTCCCTCTCGCTAGTGCCTTTCCTGTAAAACAACACCATCCTCTGCTCAAGTACAGGGGTCCCCAGGGGTCTTCAGGGGGGAAATGCATCTACCCATAGGTCACCCATGGCTCTCCTCCATCACTAGAAGATTAAAGTAACCCACCTGATAGAATGATGCATGGAATGGACATTAATGCAGTCATGTATATATAGATGCTATATGTACATGCTATACAGAGAGCATCCATCAAACAGACCACATAGGTCTAAGCCCATTGCTGTCTTAAAGGTAAAGTCAGCTATTGCAAGCTATCTGTAAACGATTACACATTTGAACAAATTCAACAAATATCTCCTCGCCTTTCGCTAGCTTACCGTTCTCTGTGTGTGTTGAAAAACGAATCTGATACTTCTTCACAACCCTGGCGGCGTAAATAGTCACATAAACAAGTGGCGAAAACCGTTGACGTCAACAAAGCCATAGTACTAGGCTTTGCTTCAGAATGCGTTTCGATGTGTGAAGTGGCGCCGCACAGGGCCACGGACGCGCGGAGAGATATTGTTAGCAAGCCTTCTCGAAAACCACTAACCCTGCCTTTAATATAGTATTGCCATTTGTATTAGCATAGGAATTAATTCATACTAATTATTATTAGTATTGGTAGAATTAGTAATAGTATTACTAATCTTACTGTTTATGCTTATATTGCTAGTATGGGTATAATAAATAAGTAATAATAAAGTATTTATGTTAGTACTACTCGTGTTGGGTTAATGCCATCACTGATGATACAGTAGTAGAAGTAGGCGACTTCTGGTATTTCATAGTAGTACAATTGATCACCTGAAGTAGTGGACGAGAATGTTCTCATATAACTCAATAAAGAAAAATGTTAATATGAATATAATAATTGCTACAGCACATTGTTCTGCGCAGACACAAAAGGAGTACTATCATATTAGAATGTCCTCTATTAAAAATGGCATAGAATTTTTGATGCGTCTCTAGACACATATCATGCTGGTTCCTAGAAGCCCAAATAGGGAATCCCTGCAGTGGAGAGCCTACAGTATGAGTCACCATAGTTAGAAACCAGCAGACTGAGCTATCAGCCACAGAACAGAATCTTCTCTGCCCCAGTCCACTGGGACAGAGACTAATGCGTCTTAATGGCAAATCTAAATACAGCTTCAGACCGGTTATCGCTTGTTGCTGTTCTGTGTCTGAAATCAAGGCAGTATTACCATGTGGTTTCTAAATGTGTAGGCTTTTAAGGCTCTGGTACACTTTTACAGAATAAGTATTAATAGTAAAAGATAACTGTCTAAACAAAAATCTATTTACTTAATGCTACAGTATGAAAGATCACAACAGTAGTCACCTAATATAGTGTAGGACACACTTTACGTACAACACCGTGATGAATTTGACAGGACAGGCCACCCTAGAACAAGACTGATCACAATAGCCACCTACTGGCAAAGGGCACACATTACACATGACACGACAACTTGGGACAGGTCATTCATTAGCTCTAAATGACTTGTGATCAATAACAAATGTGTTTAACATAATACTAGTAGACTATAACAGTTTTTATTTTGCATTACAATTTATTGACTTATTGAATAGATGTAGACACAAATTATTAATATTTACCTTTGTCTTCTATCCAGACTCGGAGCTAGCACTGATGTACAATGACTCCTCAGTGTTGGAGAACCACCATTTGGCAGTGGGTTTTAAGCTCCTACAGGAGGAGAACTGTGACATTTTCCAGAACTTGACCAAAAAACAAAGACAATCACTGCGAAAGATGGTCATTGACATTGTAAGTGTCAATCATTCCACTAAATGACACAAATACTGGTGTTAGCTGTCCAACTGACAAAGTGGCAGAGGAAATAATGGACTTATGAATTATTAGTGTGTATACTGTTGACATTTCAGTTGTTGAAATGTCATCACCTTTCTATGTGATCTTAGCGTGTTAATGCTTATTAATATTTTGTGCTGACCTGTGCTTCTCAGGTTCTGGCGACTGACATGTCCAAGCACATGAATCTACTGGCTGATCTGAAGACCATGGTGGAAACCAAGAAGGTTACCAGCTCTGGTGTCCTGCTGCTGGACAACTACTCTGACAGAATACAGGTCAGAAACAGCGTGCCAAAAAGAAGAAACATGAAAAACATAATTAACATGTTTGAAGAACCTCTACCAGACGTTAAAAAAAGTATAAATAGATTATTTATAGTCAGCTATTGCAAGCTAAACGTAAGCTAATACACAATTTGTCATTATTTACCAAATATCTCCTCGCATTTCGCTTGCTTGCCGTTCTCTGTCCGTGTTAAAAATGTAATCGGATACTTCTACGCCGCTCACAACAACAAAACTGTAGTACTGTGCTTTGCTTCACAGTGTGCTTCGATGTGTGGGGCATTGTTTTGATTCGCAAATGACCGAGCCTGCCTTTAATGTTGTGTTTGGACCTGTGTCCAGGTCCTCCAGAACATGGTGCACTGTGCAGACCTGAGCAACCCCACCAAGCCCCTCCAGCTGTACCGTCAGTGGACCGACCGCATCATGGAGGAGTTCTTCAGCCAGGGCGACCGGGAGAGGGAGCGGGGGATGGAGATCAGCCCCATGTGTGACAAACACAACGCCTCCGTGGAGAAGAGCCAGGTAAATCAGACTAGTCGTTCTTAACGTCCGGTTGGAGTCACATGATTATTTGGACATACTGTACAGTATATATACAGCTGTGGACAAAGTGAAGAGACCACTGCACATTGTTTCAAATGTAATGGTAAAAATATATACTGTAAATGTAAAACATATCACGTAAAAGTATATAAATGTAGATCTAAAAATACATATATCGCATGACAGTAAAACATTAAAATGTATGAATCCTACAAATCTGAGACAATTCTGTGTATATACTGTATAATCTAAATGGTTAGCATTGACCAGTGTTTGATACAGATAGGACTAATTTGTGCAGAAAAATCAAGTGGTTCATACTATCACCTACAGTACATAGTGAGCTATGAATATATTATGTAGGAGACGTGGATCAAAGGTTTGAGGGCGTAGGAATAAATTACTTCTCCCATCTGAAAAGTCCTGGGTTTGGTGGCCAGCCTACTGTACCTGTTCTGTAAGCATCCTCGAGTGAGATAATCTTACCTGCTCCTCAATAATAATAACAATAACACTGATCATAACTGTACTCACTGTAAGTCACTCTTGATAAATTAAGAGTTCAGATACAAAAACCTCTAAGTCGATCTGAAAAAAAGTAGCAATTAGCAACTTAAAACAGCAATATTTATTAGGTTTCCATATTTGGGTTCACTTATTTCCCCTTTATTAATATGAAAAGACTGTGTCACTGAATAAAATGTAACATCGTCCAAACACCTAAAAATTAAATATTGGCAATAAAGTTAGAAATAGATAGCAGATGGACTTTTTGCATCTGAACTCTTCAAATATGTTTGAAAATGACCTCATTGTAACTGTAGCCTGTAACTGGACCCAAAACCCAAAACTCACTCAAAAGCTCTGCACCCCACACATTGAAACACATTGTGATCCATTGTTGTGAGCGGTGATTGCAAATTTGGGGCTGTGTAAAACTATCTGATACATGTTTCAGCATGCACAAAGAACCGGAAGCTAGCAAAATGCGAGGAGATATTTGGCGAATTTGACAAAAAGTACATTAGCTTACAATTAGCTTACAATTAGCTTACAATAGCTGACTGTAGCTGACTGTACCAACCTCCACAGGTTGGCTTCATAGACTACATTGTCCACCCTCTGTGGGAGACGTGGGCTGACCTGGTGCACCCAGACGCCCAGGACATCCTGGACACGCTGGAGGACAACAGGGAGTGGTACCAGAGCACCATCCCGCAGAGCCCCTCCCCAGCCCTGGACGAGCCAGAGGACGGCAGCCGCCCCCCCGGGGGGGACAAGTTCCAGTTCGAACTCACCCTGGAAGAGGATGGCGAGTCGGACACAGAGAAGGACAGCGGGAGCCAACCTGAGGAGGAGGAGGAGGAGGAAGAAGATGATGATGAAGAAGAGGAGGATGAAGAAGAGGAGAACAGCTGTAGTGACTCTAAAACGCTCTGCGCACAGGACTCAGAGTCGACAGAGATTCCTCTGGACGAACAGGTGGAGGAGGCCGAGGAGGAGGAGCAGGAGGAAGAGGAGACACCCTGCGCTGTGGAGGAGAAGAAGGAGGCGCAGGGGGAGAGGGAAGAGGGAGAGAACATTAAATCTGCCAATACATAGCAGTGTATGGACAGCACTCGACAAACTATTTCTCTTAGTAAACAACAGGTGATTATTTATTTAATTTTTTTATTTATTTTATTTTTGGGAGGGGTGTGTATGTTGGGAGGGGGGAGGGGGTGTGAATTTTGTTTAAAAAAATGTTTTAAATACATTTCTGTTTTTGTTTCCACCTTGGCTATTGTTCCTCTTCCTTCTCATCTAAATCTCTTACCTTTTTATTCACAACACACCCGCCAACGGTACTTCTACAAGTTATTTTGCACTCAGGAAAACTTTGCTCCATCCCTGTTTATACTGCAATGGTGTGTTTGTTACATTTTCATTGCCTTTCTTTTAGCTTTAGTTAGGAATGGGAGTAGCCGTTCTGTTTCATACATTAGGCCCTTCCCAGCTCCCCTCCGTAACCTTGCCTGGAGTTTAGTTGTGTTTTTGTGTTTTATCAAGTTCCCATTCTACAGCAGTGGCTAATATTGTGTTCAAGGAGAATCTTAATTTTTATATTTTGGTTATTTCCTCCCCTATAGCGAATTAGGAGAAGCGTTGAGCTGCTGCTCAGATTTAAACCATAACTGGACACGGCAGAGATGAAAACCATGGCACACTGGGGAACAGTGCATGATGAGACATTTTTTGAGACCCGTTTCTGATATGGAAGTCTTCCTTGAAAACCTGACTGAAACACGGCTCAAAACGTACAGCCATGTGGCTGTTGTAGACTTCTTTAATTTTGTATTGTACTGTACGTCAAATATAAATATTTTCTAGATTTTACTTTTGCTATCCTAGGATTTCTTTTGTCAAATATACAAGAGAGGCAACATTTGGAAATCATTAAACACTATTAGAGATAGATAAGAGATATTCAGTGTTTCAAGCACTATCTTAAAAGCTGGATTGTATTATGGGTGTATTGAGGTGTTTGCACTTGCTCTTATCAATAGCTCAATAGCATTTATGTTACTATTGCCACTGTAGTCTCATTTGGTTATTTTTATGAAGTAAGTCATTGAAAAATTCAATGCTACCTAGAGTGAGACTTTTCACTGAAGAAGGCTGACTCCTGTCAGCTTTTATGCTTTACTTTCAGTGAAATATTTTCTATGTGCGTAAAGCCTTTATGTTTTATTATTGTTGCCTGCATTATTTTTTAACTCATCCTTAGACAATGCAATGCTTTGTAGTTCATAAGAAATGCACCTTTTGGTAGAGGTTTGAGTAGAAATCATTGTGTACAGAGATGGTGTGATTTGTAATGGGGATATTTTATTTTTTTTGTAACCCTCGGAACACTATCATTATTTATTTGTTTCTAGCAGGTGCATGTGAACACTTATCAACTGTACGACATCTTCACACATACAACCAGGTTCCTTGTTATACAGTCTGTTTCAGTTGAATCATCTGATTGTTCTGGTTTTTCACAAATATGTATTTCCTTCCATTTTAATAGCTGTCCTTGTTTCGGACCAGAAATTCAAGACAATCAGCATTGTTTCATATAAAGACCACCCTGTTTGTAAACACTAATGCACTGATGTACTCATATATTACCATATTTCAATTTTGTTAAACTCACCAAGAAAACAAACAAATATTTAGGCCTGTTCCTTGTTATACCTGATGTTTTAGTTATTTTCACATTGAGGTGGTGCATTAAATATTTCACTGTAGCATAGTCTACAGTACAGGCTTGATGGACAGTACCCAAATATGATTTCCTCCCTGTGTACATAAAATATAGAAAAATTAACAAATGTAAAAGTAAAAAAAAAAACTAAGACTGAAATACTGAATTTTTTTTAATGTAATTTGAAAATGTTTATTTAATCCTTTTAATTTTTATTTAATATTTTATGTTTGTGCCAATTTATTTTATTTGTTTCCATCCTCACCCTATGCCCTTACCTGTAATACACATTTCTGGTTTTATTGCTGTTTACAAACATATTTATTGTGCTGTATATACAATATAATTATAATTATTATTGTTTATTTTTTATTTTTAGTATTACAATTATCATGATGCTGTTTGTTGTAAATTATTAATTCGTATCATCCCTTTTGGTGATGGTGTGGCTGTATCATGTACCTCTTGTTGAGAGAATGTTTAATTTCACACATGCTTCTTCAGTGTAAAATGATCCATCAGTATGTTGTTTATCTGAGAGCTAGCTCAGCCGAGAGAGGGGGAAAGCCAAATTGTTTTTTAAAGAAATCTGTTCCTTGGCCCATGGGCTGTGCCTTAAATAATGCATGTGATTCATTTAGTATTTCTTCTTTGCTTTATCGTTCTCTTTTTCGCT
Source organism: Typhlichthys eigenmanni (assembly GCA_027564635.1). NCBI lineage: Eukaryota > Metazoa > Chordata > Actinopteri > Percopsiformes > Amblyopsidae > Typhlichthys > Typhlichthys eigenmanni. Next base: position 1,063,030 of record JAODUK010000024.1, read on the forward strand.
GCATTAGGGAATCTGTGTTGGCTTGGGTTGTCCAGATCATGTTTTGACAGTGTCCAGCATGGAGAGGTTATAGTTGTGATAAAATGTTGCCTTCTTTAATTTAACATACACAGTTTATGTTGCGAGATATCAAATATGATATACTTGTGACAAATATTGTCAATTTGAAGGAAAGGTTTGTTGAGATTAAGGTCAATCAGACGTTAAAGATTTGCTACTTTAAGTGATCTGTGTGGCCTATAGAGCTGCATGTCCTTCAGTAGTGGGAACCCCAGGAGGTGTAGGAGTAGCTTACACAGGCCACAACCCACTGGGACCAGAGCAAAGAAGCCACCAGTTAGGCCCCGATCACACCAAGGCGTGTCGCTAGAAACGCGTCGCTAGCAAAACCATTGTTTCCTATGGTACGTTGCAACTGGCATGCACTTTTTTATGGCACCGCGCTTCGCATTTTAAAAAAAAAAATTTGCGTTTTTTATACGCGCATAAATGTTCACACAGAGACGCGCTGCCTGCGCCAAAGAGAAAGGCTGCCTGGGCCAACTGTCACATTGACGAACAGCGCGACTCCGTGCCTTGCCCCGAAAAGTTGAGAATATTCCAACTTCTATGCCTGTTTAAAAAAACGCACAAAAAAAAACGCGAAGCGCGCCGCCATAATAACACCCATGACAGTCACGCTGTGCCATAGGAAACAATGGTTTTGCTAGCAACGCGTTTCTCGCAATGTGTCTTGGTGTGATCGGGCCCTTAGAGTGTTGTCCACAGCAGGTGACAACACAACCTGTCAACACCGTGGAATCAACAGGAGTGTGACGTTGCTCCCTAACCACAGCCTATGAAGCATCAAGACTTAAGACACACATCTGCATGTTCAGCCACTGCTGCATTAATTACGGCTAGAACATTGGCGTGTGTTACACATCTGTACTGTAACGTACACTCGCGTTAGCTTCTTGCAATATCCAACACACTGATGTATTTCTGCCTGGATAGGAGAGGGGTATTATTTATATAGTAAATGGGAATTTGGGTGGGATGTGAAGAGTGTGCATTGTCCTGTACTGGGACTCTTATTTTGACACACATACTGTAGATTTTAAACAGCCCTGGACCAATGGAAACAGTGGGTTCTTTTTTCATTATGTGTTCTATTTTTTTATGGATTGAAAGGTATACACAAACTGTAACTTAAAAAGGTCTTCAGGACAATTATTTTTTGGGTTATGTCTTTAGAATGCCAACTTGTCTGGAAGTTTCACAAGACAATTAAAAGTTATTTTATTGGATTCCTTAATTGCAGTCTATTGGATAGCACTGTAGATCATACAAATTTATGTAATAAAAAATAAAACACAAAAACATTTTTATATGCAATGGATTAAATAAAAGCATGGGTTGATTCTGCCTATCCATGTTCTTGTGTTTCATTGTCATAACCATATAGTTACAACATATTAATGAGGCGCTTCAGGGACAGTGTACTCTACCATACTGTATATTATCCATGACATTAAATCAAGACTAAACTGATTTGTCGCACTGAAAAATTGACAATAGAGGCAATATCAAAAGGTGTCAATCAAATGAAAGTGTGGTTATGACTGAAATGTGCTTAAACTAGACTGGAGGAAGGTTTACTTGTCTATAGCAGCACTGTGAATAAGGCAGGCCACATTGCGTAACACACAGGCCAAAATACCAGTGGACTTCATGTTAAACAGTGCCATCTTTTGTTAGTAAAAATAAAGTGCTGTATATTTAAGATTAGGCTCCAAGGTTTTAGTTTGCATGTATTATACATTGGGCCGGTTTAACAGACATGAATTAAGTCTAGTCCTAGACCAAAAATGTATGTATGTATGTATGTAAGCATGTATACTATAATACATTATATTATGTTACACCAAAGCAGTACCCATTCCAGCCATTAGTTGGTGTATGTTCTTAGGAACCATGCATCTGCGCCAAGCACTGATGACAAACAGCAAAGTTAATCAGCAGTTAACAGGTTCATTTAACAAATCTGTCGCATCTAACATTGCATTCCCACCTTCACACATTCCCAAAAATGTGTCAAAGAAACCAAAGAAACCACACACCCATGAATAGCATTTAATTTATTTCCTATCATCTCAAAACATACTTTTTACATTGCTTGCACTCAAGGAAACAAATAGTTCATTGTTTAATATATGAGATGTAACCAGAGCAACTGTTTCAGCCTCTAAATAGCCACTTATTTTCTACTAATATATGCTGCTCTGATTTTTTACTTGAGATCGGTACAATAATGTATTCCATGGCTACTGGCATGAAATTATAATAGATCCCACACACGCATGCGCGCACAAAGCACGTACATACACATGCGTATGTGCGCGCGCACACACACACACACAGGGTATTTTATATAAAGTTTAGGATTATCCCTTGCTTAGCATGGCATATGGCATGGGCTACTTAATTTCCCTGACTATCTTCAAACAACAATTTTTACATGATAATTTAAACCAACAACAGTGAGCAGGAACAGCGTACAGTACAGGAATATATTTGTATAAAGATCTACACAAGGAAAACACCCTAAATGCACGCGCACACACATACAGTACATACTCCCAAACACAAACACACGCGCACGCACGCACTCACGCATACCCACAATTCAAACACTCAATGGCTGCAGTTACTAGATGAAGCACAAACGCCTTATTTAACATTTGCAGTGCATTCTGCCCCACATCTACATTTTACCAAACTGTTACTCACCTACTGCACATATACCTATTGAATGTGGAATAAGACAAACTATGTACAAGAATTAATTAATAAAATATTGCACTTATTGGCCCATTGCAACTCATAGCTCGTGCTATGATAATGCTCTTAGATCTGTAACACATAATGAAATATATACACACTTTTAGAATATAAATCTACATAGACAGGTCAGTACTGACTTCATGCATTTATTTTTTGGACTGAATATTTAGCTAATCAAAAACAACTGACAACATGTTTTTTCAGGTTTCGTTTCTTTTTTTTTTTGGCACATCTGTTTTTTTGATGGAATAGTGCTCAGGAATATGTTTCAATTAGGCTTGAAGTGGATATTGTTGGAACTGTAAGTCCGGAGCAATGCACTTGTATAAAAGACCACCACAAATTAATTTGCTTTGCATGGACAGCCATACATCAAAGACTATGTCTATGATGTTACCCAAACATAGTATGTGGAAAAAATGTCTCTAAAGGACATTTCATGCAAGAAACATGAAACATTTACATTTTGACGAAGTACTTCAAAACGAAACAATTATCAGAGAATGCGTATGGCTGTTTTTTTCCATGCCACGACTGCTCATTCGCATTCTGAACTGTACTGTGCCATAACTGCATTGCATTAGATGTGGCCTCAATGTCATGGGGTGGTGTTTTGGTGGAGGACAGCAAACCAGCTGATCGTTTTAAGTAAGGCATAGTACAAGAACACCTGGGTAAAGGAGCACAGATGATTGACTTTTTGGCAGCATGCTCATCGCATCGTATTATAAAGGGTTGGCATAGACACTAAGTACGACTACGGTTTTCCCATTTAAGGTTTACACATACTGATCAGGGGAATTATACATCTACGGACAGTGAGACATGGTTGTATATATTATAATTCCAAAAGTTAAAACTAAGCAGAGGCCGTGTTGGAAATGCTAAAAGGCCACATATTTATCCAAGGTAGGTGATTTTAAGGTAACAGCACACACTGACGAACTCAACAAATAGATGATCATACTCGTGCCAATCCTCACATACTAAACAAGCAGCCACTCATCCATTACACTAAAATAAAAATAAGATGTTCAGGAAACAAAAGAATTCTTTAAAATACATTATGTTAAAAGTAAATACGATGTGTTGGCTGAATCCACGTTAAAGCACTGACTGACTATCTCCTTATTATATTTACTCTACAGTAAACTATATTTTAAGGGTGTTCAAGGATAACTGTACATCATATTAAAGGACTGTGCTCAAACTAAGACTTTTCTAACAATAATAAAGCTACTTCATTCACTAGCCTAGTATCAAGCATAATATTGATTGTATTGTTACTGACTGCATGTTTTTTTTAAGTTAATTAGTATTACACATTTAAATAATACCTGTATGAATTGAAATAATCTGTTGTTTTTATTCCCTTCTACTGTAAGTAATACAGTACTGCTAAAACGTGTATAGGCCTAAGTTCTAGTTCAAAGAAAGCAGCATTGAAAGGACAGTGATGCGTATCGACAAAACTCCACTACCCTATAGCATTGGTTCTCAATGGTGTTTGACTCATGGTCCATGAAAAGAAGTGTTTTTTTGCCTATCTTATGCATGCATTAACATGCATGGAAGAGGAGCTGCAAACCATGAATCTCTTCGCAGTGCAAATGTAATGAAAGTAATATAATGAGGTAAAACATAATGGAAATAAACAAAGCAAAAACCATAGCAATAGCATAAGATTAATATAAAATGTTAAACCTGTCAGAAAACCCCTGCCGGGGTTTAGACACTCACTTTGAGAACCACTGCCCTATAGGGTAAGGGTTTCCACCCGTTTGTCCCCCCCACACCCCCGCCCCTGCCCACCCCCCTTCGCACCACTAACAGTTGCACCCGGGCTGTTGCAGGGGTGGGGCGTTTTCTGTCAGTTTGGCAGTGGGGGCCCCTGTAGTGACTGCAGTGTCACTGTCCAGGCTCTCCGACATCTTGTCACAAATAAGGTCGACCAGACGCTCGAAGGTCTGCTTCACATTGATGTTGTCCTTCGCACTGGTCTCGAAGAACTCAAAGCCTGGCCAGGAGACAGGTAAAGAGTATATGGTGACTCTGACACGTAGGATAACGTGTGCTTTCTGTCTGTTAGTTCATCAAAAACACTGCTATTACATTCTATTGAGCCGACCAAAGCCTCTTGGATAAAAAAAAGGGTTTTAAAAGCTTCTTATTGTTGCATACATTGCACACATAACTATGCCCACATACTCTTTTGGAAATTGTAATGGGGAAATTACAAATATTCCCAAACAATATTTAAGTTGTTATTAATGGTGGAATTGGTTAACATTATGTAAATAATTATTACTAGCTAGAAATCCAGACTACGTAGCACAAATCTATGGGTGTTGTCTCAAGCATGATGACAATGACGCAATAACGGCTGTGCGCAGGCACAGTATGTTAAGGAAGCACAATTCGATGGGTAGCATAGCTAGTCAGAACATGGCACTCAGGTTATGGGAAGGGCACTGAGTTTCAAACAAAAACCACAAGAATAAAACACCAGTTTCAACCACAAGGGTTATTCTTCCACAAAACTTGAGTGTAGCTTGTGTACATCCAGACACGGGGCTTTATAGCAGCAGTGATGACGTCATACAGTATATTTGATGAACATTACTGCATGTGGTGTGCAGACCTACCCAGTTGATCTGCAAGCAACCTTCCACTGTCCACCGAGACCACTCGTTCTTCCTCCATATCGCACTTGTTCCCAGCCAGCACAACTTGTGCGTTGTCCCACGAATACGTTTTTATTTGGGTCGACCTGCAAGCAGAGAGATAACATAGGCACTGCTGGTATAAAAGATATATGAACAGTGTAAAATAAAATAATTCTATCTTGTAGCAATGAAATGAATGTGTTTTTGAATAGCATTTGTGTGCTACTAAAAAGCATGATGTTTAAAATATAAATGTGGTATGCACAACATAATGAAATTTAATGAGAAGCCATATTTTACAGTGAAAAGTTTTATTAAGCAAAAAATGAAGAAAATCTGAAAGACATAAATTATTACAGAATTTACTGGTAATCATTTAGTTAATACATTTTTTTATAAAATGTACAGAGGGTTTTTTTTCTTTCTTTTTTTAAACAGCCAAGGATCTATCAAAGTCCTTTTATCTAGTGTCTCTGGAACTATCTAGAGGTTTTGCTTCTGCACATTTAATTAAAAAAATCTGATGAATTTGTGCTATAGTATGATTCATTTAAATGTTACGAATTGTAACACACGTTAAATAATAACAATAAATACATATCAAGGACGAAAAGCAGTATTGCTAACTCTTTGTATTCTAGAAAAGCAAATATATATTTTTATTTATTTGATTTTTTTGCAGTGGTGCAGTCTTGCTGAAAGTAGGGCGCAGCAGCAGCTGAATACAGGGAAGGGAGACAGAAAGGGGGGGGAAGAGAGAGAGAGAGGCGGGGGGGGAGGGAGTGAGAGAGAGTGAGAGAAGCATGATGCTGGCACTGCCCTCTCGTTGCAGCACTGACTGCTTATGGGTTCATGTGTGAGTCACTTCAAACCCAATTGTTGATGATATTCACTCTGACAGAAAAGCACGTGCAGTTCAATCACTGATCTGGGAAGCGTGCCGCCTGAACCATCCCTTGAGGAGCTGCAGAGCACGGTATATTTACGCTGCATCGTATTTCATTACAGATAATGTAGCTGCAAGTCTGTTTGCAGAAAGAGGGGCATTTAGTGAGCTCTCACTTTAAATTGAACGCAATTCCTTTTTTATGTTCTGCATCTGAAATGTTCTGTCTTTGTCACTGACAGGAAATGAGCACGTCACAATCCTATTCAGGCACAGTCAGGGATGGAGCTGTTGCCATGGAAACATTTCTTTTCCCCCCCCTGCAACCTTGTCACTACGAACGAGACAACATAAAAGAGGAATTAAAGCCTGTGGCAAAGGCAAAAGGAGAATCCCTGTTGTACATTAAGGAAAAACCGAAGCTTTCTGTGTTGTTACTGTATTACAGTACCACGGAGTAAGCTCATTTAGTTAGAGTGCAATGGCTGGTGGAATATTTGTATCTAGAGATATTTTCCAGAGACAAATATGTGAGATTTATTCATATATGACACACCATTATAACACTTTTAAATGGGAGGTACTTCTGCCGCCTCAAACCTCAAACTTGTCATTAAGGCATGGCGCATTCATGTGTGTATGTTTTGCTACTGTATACCATTAAAGGAGGATAAGGTTCCATAAGGTTCCAATCATCACATAGCTACAGCATTGCAATGACATTATGCATATACTGCTTTACCAAGAAACAGTCTAGTGCTGTTAGGTTATCTAATAGTGCTATTAGCTTATCTAATAGCACTAGCTTAGGCTAACTAATTAATACAGTAGCAGATGTGACTGACATTGTCTGAAAAATGCAAGGCAATTACAAATCTGTGCTAGCAAGTACTGTAAAGGTCTGATTATTTTAAAAGGGCGAGTGTGTATGAAACCATTTTTATATCTCTCTTTCTGTACCAATAAAACTAGAATGATGACTCAGCTAGTATCCATCTACTGTGTGCTCTGTGCTTTCATAATCCATACTGTGTGTACTCACAGAGGGTGATAACAATGCGGTACATGCCCAATACAAAAACAATATAATAATTTATCTTAATTAGCTTGTACAGTAGGAATCCTAACGTAGAAAGCCAGTTTATGTAATTGAATGTATTCTCCCAAATTATATTTTGTGCCTTATAAACCTGAATCACCGACAACTTCTGTGTGACTCATGAATGGACAATAACCATCCCCTTGGAGATTAATTCTCCAGATAAACTACCGAACATGCTCACAAATAGGAAGTAAGTTAAAGAAGAAGGTGGAAAAAATGGAGAGAGAGAATGAGAGAGAGAGAGAGGGAGAGAGAGAGAGAGAAAGCATTGAGCTAATTCAAGGAAAGAAATCAATTTTTAACTAGTTTTATGGGAGGAGAAGGTTCACTATATGTATCAATGTCAACAGAAATAGAAACCTATATCGAATACAGGATGTTTAATAAATGATGTTGCAAACTTGTACTTAATGTTTAACTGATGCACTTAATCATACACTACAGTAGGCTATTTAAATTATGAATAATAATGGGTTATTCGCATCTATATTAACAATAAAACTGAAATGTCTGAAGACGTCATCATGTCTTTACCGGTAAATGTCCTTCAGACAGCCCTAAAAGACTTACCAGTCCTGTACGGCACCAAAGGACTCTTCATTAGTGATGTCATACATGAGGATGAAGCCCATGGCTCCACGGTAGTAGGCGGTGGTGATGGTCCTGTAACGCTCCTGGCCCGCTGTGTCCTACAAACACATACAGTAGCATGATGCATTCAACTCACATTGCCCTAGTGTGGACCGCATTAACAACAAGCAGCTTTTTCGCTATGGGTTTCCGAAATTCAAGATTTTCATTAATCGTTTCCAAACTAGCTATATAGAGTAACATCTGCTTGTCCAAGTACTGCAGCAGAAGGCAGCAGGAATTGCAGTGGTTACTTGGGCAAACAGATGTAACTGGTCAAAATCATCACGGTTAACATTATGGTAATGAAGGAGATTCTGGACCCGTAAGGATCATCTTATCCATGCAGAGGGCGCAATAGCCTACTGTAACTGGCCATCTACTCCCCGACCTTGCCTTGTGAAAGGGCATAAGCCGAGGGTCACAACCAACCAGTGTTACCAAAGATACTGGAATAATAACAAGTTGGAGAACTGTAATGCATTTCAATGGAAGCAAAAATGGAACGTACGGACATACAGACAGACGCACAGACAGCTAAATCTGCCATTGGCAGGGCCACTAATCCGCCCCTTTGCCCCGGGGCTGCTCTGCCCTGCTAGAGCTCGTTGCCAGAGCCCCCTGGTGCTCTGCTAGCCGACTGCGTGTCCATTGCCAAACAACCGGCTTCAGTGATGTTACTCTCTCTGCATGCACACATGATGACGTCTACGAGGTCTGTTCTTTAATCGACAGTATTGCAGTCAGACTTTGTTTCAGAAAGCAACCTACAATTCATATTGTTGTCAAAAAGAAGGGCTCAAGCCCATTCTGGCAATGTCTGTTCCCTTTACTGTATAGGCCTCTATCAAGAAAGAAAGAATTGGATAAAACCAACAAAGACAACATACTTTCACAAGTAAATTACACAGTTGACCAGTACTGTACAGTACACCCACTCTCTCAGGCAAGAGCCTCTCCATGTGCCTCCATCATAGAAAGTATGTTTGGTAAAAAATTGAATAACATGGCACTTCTGTTCATTGATCCCTTGCATCCTCCTGCATTCACACACTCCTTCACACAAGCTGTGCAGGTGATGTGATCAAGTATGTAATGGTTCAATGACTTTAGGGTATTTGACAATGAGACAGACCGGGCCACAGTTAGCTCACGGTGATGTCGCTCCCATGTCGCATTTGTCGACCAGGTAGAAAACAGTTGGCCAATAAGCGATCATCTTCCATTCTTTCTAAGACGATGACACCTACAGTAGTGTACATGGTTTGGTAAGTTAAAGGTAGACAGTCCAGTCGTGTACACCAGTAAGCAAGCTTGATTGGAATGTATTAGCACAACAAGCAACCTTGTTTGTGTGTGTGCTGCATGTGTGTGGCTGGGCTGGGGACGTAACAGGCAGTGGGGGTATCTGGACCAGCCAGAAGCATTTAAGGGATGATTTTGGAAGGGTCCTTACCCATAGACTTATTAATTGATAGACACGGGGGAAAATTGCAATTTAGTGGAGCAGTAAAACCGATAACAAATGTATTAATGGGGTTAGTGGGGAGCTGGTTCTTCCAGCTGCAGTACCACCCGTCACCACAAGGCACAGCTGCTTTGAGCCTGGAGTCCGACCCAGCCAGCCCCCCTGCCCCCATTTCTACTTTTAACATTGTGAAATATGTTACCTATATCTGGGTATCAGAGGCAGAAGTAGCTGCAACGTAAACAGTGGTGTGGCATGGACTGGCCTAATCAGGAGAGACATGAAAGATGATCATTTGTTCTATGATAGGCTTGTATGGGGCTAAGCGCTTAATTGCCTCTCAATGCACTGGTTGTAATATTACTGTATATAACAGTATATAAAGGGATTAATGCTATAGCTCCCATTGGCTAAGTACAGGAAATAAGCAGATGGCGCCACAGGCTATGGCTTAGTGGTTATAAATATACAGTATAGTGTAAACGTTACAGGCCATAACTTCAAGAAGAATTGTGTGTTTTCCTCTTTTTTTTAAATAATTGGTTTGATTATAATACTTGAGTGGCACATGAATGCACATAGCCTTGGCAACAAGCCTGTAGAGGTGAACCTCTCTAAAGTGTCAGAGAAAGTGTTGTCCTCTTTGGGGAGGAGCGTGCGTGTATGTAGCAGCTGCAGATCGCTCACAAAGAGATGACAACAATGTGAAATGCGTCATTGCATTTGGCTGCTGAGTTGAGAGTCAAGACCGGGCACAGTTCTAACTGTGCTTATAGAGTTGTAGAGAACTGTAGCACTTTCTCTCCCACAGTTCATCAGATTGAGTACTGTATCTTTTTGTGTTTCGTCATATCTAGAGATTAACTGGTCACTGATCCACATCAGACATATTTTATTGCTAAAGTAATCCAGTCCTGATGGGTTGCAATCATTTGAGATATTTGAGTACCGATCTACTAATTTACCGATCGGCACTTCCTGTATACAGTATATATATGAATAAAGATTAGAGTGAGGATATGTGTACATGATGCACACAGTTGCAGCAGACTACACATATTCTGAAATCATTACACTGTCTCCCAGTTCTACACAGGATCAATTTTAAAGTCGTCCTGCTTGTCTGTAAAACTCTAAATGGCCTAGGACCAACCTATTTTACAGATTATCTACAATGTGTTCCAAAAATGGCCCTCAAAAAAGGGCACAAAACTCCTCAAAAAAAAATCAGCACAAAATATTCACTCTTTGCTATGTGTAAAATTGCTTTTTTTACGCTTTATTCTATGTTTATTACTATATTTAATAAATTCTTTGTTTTCCTTCCTTATATATATTTTATAAAATATGTTAAATCTTAAGAGCTTTTATTGATGCAACTGTCTGTATTTAACCTTATTCATGTAAAGCACTTTGAGCTGCATTAATTATATGAAATAAAGGTTTATTATTATTATTATTATTATTATTATTATTATTATTATATGCTAGCAAAATTAGTATCCCAGCATCACAATGAATATACACCTAATGTGTATATTTCATCTGAGGTGGCCCTTTTAATTTTAATAGCCTCACAAAGTTTCAAATAGAGCTCTCCTCACCTTAAGACAAACACCAATATGGTAGTCTGTCACTTAAAACGCTACACTGCAAAATCAAATAATGTATCTGCATGCAATTTATTGTACACGATATTACAATTGGTGTGGTCTGATATTATGTAAATGTTAAATGTAAAATGTCCACAATGTTAACAAATATGTTCAGACTATAAGTCCTATGTTTAATAATGGCTACCCTTCTTATGATCAATCATACCTATTGATGGAGTCTAGTCACTGTTCTTTGTACTGTAACTTTTTACAGTTGTTGTTACAACTTTTTACATGAGTTAAGGTAAAACGAATAATGCATTTTATCCGATTTCAGTCTAATAACTTAGAAATTAGGAATTAAAAGTGTGAAGACACTATGGTGATTAAAGGCCCCTGGCTACATGTCTATAATATTACACCAAAGTAACGTCTATATAATTACACCATATAGTAAACAATACATTTGTTTTGCCTTTTTCTGTGTCAGCCTGAATAGTGTGCCTGTTTTTTAGCCAGAGAACATCTCTGACCTTCATTCAGAAAGTGTTCAAATCTTGCCCAGCTACCACAGAAAACAGCTGGCATCTCATAAACATGTGCTCCAGGTTTCAATGCAGACTGTGCATTCTGTACTAGCATACAACATTAAGGAATGTAACAACGTTTATATCAAGCAGGTCTTGTTCTTCAGCAAAAAAAAAACATTTGACCAGTTTTTTGGTGTTTGTTTTTGTTCTGAATTTTAAATACTTCAATATCCACACATTTCATTAGCCTATATCGACCCATAGCCAAGTGCTTGACAATGACCTTTGCCGTTCCAGGCTATTCCAGTGAGCAGAATTGCTGGTTCTCAGTTAAAAAGACGGGGGAGAAAAACTGCTGATTCCTTTGAACGCACGAACTCTGGAGAAGGATTTGCTCGCAGTCTGCAGCTCACAGAAATCCATCCAAGATGCTGACTAATTTTAAGTGGAGCGGTAGTGAGTGGACATCGGCAGTCACCAGAACTGTCACTCAATACAAATAATCTTGTGCAGTATTTTCTGTTTTCTGCAAAGCTGCATATTCTGTTGAATTACTACTCAAAGGATGGGTTGATTAAAAAATAAAGTTTATACAAAAGCCTTATTCACATTATGTTTCCCATTATTTATAGTGGTTTTCAGCCTTTGGTATCTACCTTTGGTATCTTTAGGATAAATATAAGGTGTATGGTGAGTGCTGTAGTGAGATAACACTTTAAGTCTGACAAAAGGCAAACCTAGCCTATCATTGGACTAGACATCATATAATTGCATTCCTTCATAGTAAAGCACTGTTTTCCCTTGTGACATGGGAATATTTACTTAATGTCCCTCCGTTTGCTTTCACATGTTCCACAAGAAATATTGCAGCTACCAAATATTTATTGTTCTTTGATTTCTTTTTTTTTTACATTGTGATCAAAAGTGTTGCTTCTATGTTCTGCCTCCTTTGTGCCAAACTAACACTTACAAGCCTCCTGTCAGTAATGCGGAGGTCTCCATCTGTCTGCACGCTTCACTATGCAGTGTCTAGAGTAGGGTACATAATCACTCATTACATATTTCTACAAATGAAGCTTCTCCACTGGTCAAAGGTCCTCAATGATGAGACACTGAACTGTTATTTTCAAGGATGTACTGTACACCAGACCTAAAACACATGGTGGGTCAAGACATCAAGTACTATACAGCAACTATTTTGCCAAAGGTTTTGCCTCTCCATGAACGATGTGACCGTTGACAATTTCAAACTTCTGTTGGTGTAACTCTGTTATTTCCAGGGCTCTGGACGGCCTATAATGTGCTCATCTAAGCAGGGGTCACTCTGGCAGGAAAAGTGACAGAAGGAGGAGAGATGGGGGTGGGGCAGTAAAAAGACAGATTCCCCTTGTAGCATTAGTCCAATCGTATAGATTTCCTTACTTGTCCTTCAGAAGTCCTTTTACAGACAATATAAATAAGATTTCTTTCAAGCTGAGGCTAATTGTATTCAGACATGTGAATGCTCTCCTCCACACTCTACAGGAATAAAAACGCATGTCTGGCCCATATGTCAAAATGGCAGCCGGACCTTTGTGGAATGAATGAACTTCTCTAGCTGCAGATACTCAAGGCTCTACGGAGAAGAATTATATTAAATTGCATTAGTGTGAACTTTATTATTCCCCTTGGGGTATAAGAGTCCATTTTAGGTATGTTGTTATCTAGATACAGTAGATGAGGAAAGAGCATATTCTAGAGATGTAATCGTGCCCTTGAGCCCTTTTAACATGAGATCTTTTTATATATCCACTTGACAGGCTCTTCATTAGATAACAGCGGGTGTGTCAAAAATAGACCGAAATGAGAGATGCAGTTGCAGTACAGTATATTAGGTTGCACGACAGTAAGATTCACACAACAGCAGTATGTTATCTTTTTATGACCAGGTTTTCAAACTTCTGGATTTCCCCAGTGCTGCATAAATGCTAGCTCAAAAGCATCAATATAACACTGTTTATGCAACTATGTAAACTATGGTGAAAAAAAGGAGTTGATATTGCGCTTAAATACCGTAGTGAACCATTCTACTTGTTCTATTTTAGAAAAAGCCACTGCTGTGACGTCTATATTGATCTGTCCTTCTACAAAGCGAGCAATTTAATCTGAACAGCCCCCACGTGAGTCCACATACCCAGATCTGTAGCTTGATCCTCTTGTCGTTCTTGTAGACAGTTTTCACTTTAAAGTCAATGCCCACTGTGCTGACGAAGGCCGAGGTAAAGGCGTCATCTGCATATCGGAACAGGAAGGATGTTTTTCCAACACTGCTGTTGCCAATGATCAGGAGCTTAAACATGTAGTCAAAGTTCTGATCCCCTCCTTCCCCCTTCCCTTTGACGTCCTGGGTGGCAGCCATCTGCAGAGCAACCAATAGGACAAATCACTGCATTGGATCTGCATGTGGATTACAGAAATGTTAGTTATTCTACATTTATAGTGGAGAGCGGTGTCATGTCTTTACTGAATAGTGTGCATATGTAGCCTAAACAATATGCCTCAGATTTGACCTGACAAAACGAGTCCAGCCATGCTGACAGAAAGAGTTGCAAAATGCTAGTATAAAAGTATGAAAGGTACATTTGATGCGTTTTATTAGGCTACCATTTGTGTGTTATTGACTTGTTTACAAACTGTCTTACAAACACGATTTATGTCCCCATTTTGAATTCTTCCATAGTTGGGTGAATTAGTTAATATATGAAGATAGCTTATACCAACCTTCGGTTCTGTAATCCTTCTTTATTTTTTATTGTCTATAGCCCACGTTTGTAGTTTACAAATGAATGAAATCGATTATGAATTATATAATTGTCTCACACTGACACACTGTCATGTTCAGTGTGCCACACAATGGCACACTGAACATTTCTATCACGGTGGCAATAATAGCCTATACACAATACAACGCATGTGCATACTGAGGTGAATTTAGAGCACAATATTTTTTGCTTTAAAGTCGACTATTTTCGCAAAAATAAATATGCGTACATATGCGTACAATGCATAACATATTACGTACATATATTACGTATAATATATGTAATGCACTACCAGCTGTATTTAATAGGCCTATATTGCATTCTCTCTTCATCCACGAAAAAAAAAAATGCCGGACCTCAATCCTGCATTAGGTCGCCGTTCCCTTTCTTGCATAAAACACCCCACTTCCATTTGAGCAAGAACCTACACTAAAACACAAATATGTGTATTCGCACGTATTATATGCAAAGGGAGAAGCAAGCACATATATCCCAGGCATTATCTAATTCGACCATATAGGCTACGAGACACTCAAGGCTTAAGGTAATTTTCCTACTGATAAAATGATTTCACATCACACATAAATACTGAATTATTAAGCTACAAACCGCAGCGAAGGTGATCAATCAACAAACCTCATTCGAAGGCCTCGGCTCTGTGTCTTAGTGTCTTTCTCGCAGTTGAAGGTTTTATTTGCACTGTAACTGATGCGGGCGTTGCTTTCAGCACCTGGGAGCTGTCCCTGTCGGGTCCGATCTGGCACGCGCCCCGGACGAGGCTACGAGCGAGCGAGAGTGTGTCTCGCCTACGTCGCCAGGAACAAGATGGGGGTTGTAGTTTTTATTGCGTAATTATAGCTCCACACGAATGAAACAAAACACGTGCCGGACTACATTATTCAGCATGCATTCACAGCATGTATGATAGGCCTTTACCTTTGAAGCTGAATATTATTAAATAGACACCTCTCTCAACCCTCGCCGCAGCATATGTCAGCCCATCGCCTATACATTCTATTCTACATTATAGAAAAAGTGCGTAGATATTATTATAGTGGATAATTCGTTTTAATGAAATGGCATATGTCTGTTCTAGCACTAATGTTGATTTAACCCTGTCAGCAAATTAACTGATGTATTAGGCCCTCGTTCTTAGATGTATGCAGTCAATAGGCCTGTCTAAAAATAGATTGATAAGTGATGCTGATATCGTCATAGCAACATATAGCCTCCGTCTGCCCAAAGCAAGAACAGCTATTGCATCTTACCTTACCATACAAGTCCATGTTGTTTTAATCTAAATAATAAGCATACGTCCAAACGGTTGTAATTGCGTTCAGTGCAGCACAGTGAATTATGACCAGGTGCACGTATCCTGTCAAAAAATTTATTATTCTGTTGAAGCAATAATGTCCTCTTCTTTTGCGTCACAGTCGGTCTTGCTGCCACCCCCCGCCCAGAAACCAAGCATCGCGCCGAGTAGCCAAGCGCAAGCTGCTGAACAAATATGAGGGCGTGAGTGATGATAAATGGTATGTGCCAGTGAGAGCACTGCGGGGCTGAGGAAGTCGTGGAAGTGTCAGAAGAGTTTAATAATTTCACTGGGCCATTTAAATGTGGAATTGTTACATCAGGTATATCAAAAACGCTCCTAACCGTGTGCTACGGTAATAATATACTAGGCTATTCTAGCCACTGACTGACAAAAATCGCAACAGGATAACTCTGGCTGCTGCCGTTTGAAAGTGGGCGTTATTATCAACATATGGGAAGGCTTAGGCGTGATATACGGTATACCTCATTATGATTGGAGAGCTTCTCTGTGTGGGCTGTAAGTTCAGCACAGTGGGCATACAAGGCAGGTAGGCAATACTACAGCTATTTAACAGCTTTTGATTATTTTCTTTATGAATAACAGATGCGAGAGCATTAGCTTGCTTATCATTCTACGTTAATTTGAAAACATTCCAGATTGACCTATAATTAACATATCAGATGTTTGACCTACACATTTTGTGCAATCACGTCGCCTTGAAAATAGGCACAAATATCGTTTAGCCTACTGATTTGTCGAGCAGCCTGCTTGTGTTTTTCTCTAATCAAAGTGAAACGTAAACAACTTTTCTAGAAGGTGCTGTGCACTACGACATTATTCTACAGCAGTGCCATCTGCTGTTACGATTAAAGAGCTGTTTTTTTTTATCAATACAAAACAATAAATGTGTTGTTATACTTGCTTAATTCATAAAATAAAATAAAGTCGATATTTTCATACATTGCTATTTCCTCAGAAACAGACATTCATGTTTATAAAACAAAAATTATATTTGAACCAGTGCTGAGACTGCAATACTGGTAATTACAATGGAGATTAAATAAAACAGCAACAATGGACATTAATAAAAAACAACACTGTATGTGCAAGGCTGCTGCAGTTATTCAGAGAATATCTGGACTGATAACATTTTATTTATGTTATTTTAATAGACAGTGCAATGGAGGACTCTATTGAGGTTATTCTACAGGACCAATTAGGCTCTGGCAGCGCCCTTCCACACAACAGATACCACCCCATCCTGACTCCCTCTACAGGGGTGCTCCTCACAGGCCTATATGGAGTGTGGAGTATTTTTGCCATGCCTGGTTTTCGCAAAATCCCTACAAGCCTCAAGGTATTTTTATTTCTCAAATTGGCTGATTGCAGGTTGCACACATTTCCTTGACTTATTTCTGCATGTCTCCTTAAAATCACAGTAAATGAACCAATAGATATTGCACTTGCATATTAACTTCACCTTGCTTGTTTTGGAGCATAGTGCTCCAGCGGTATATGGCAAAAGGAGACAGTGGTAAGTCTACAATTATGATTACATTACCGCCACCTTGCTACCAGTGCTGTGCATAATCAGAACTGCATTAATTATATTCCTCTAAGTAGACTGGAGGAGATGATGAAGAATAAAATGTGGCATTTGTTGCAAGAATTATACTACTTGCATTTGAAATCACAAGGTATAGTGAAATGTACTCACATTAGTTCAGTATAAACAGAGACTGACCTCAGAATGGCCCGTGAACCAGAGTGGGTTTCAGAGTGTTTTCAGATGTTGCCTTTATTATAAAGTCACCTTACCGGGTATATACATACTCTTAATTTATTTTGTTACTTGTGTGCAGGTGCCTTATTTGCCTTCTAGTAAAAATCTAACTGTTAACACAATGAGGCTGCTTGAAGGAAGAAGAGGTCACTTAGCAGATCTTGGTTCCGGGGATGGACGACTGGTAAAGTTAACTGTGATTTGGTCAATTTGTTCATATGTGCATCGAAGTTCAAAAATACGTTTGATTTCCAGGCATAGCTTACAACTGTCTGTCTGTGTCTCATCATGTGTAATGATTGCTGATTCATTTCTGAATGAAAGAATGAATGAATAAATCAATAAATCCTTTATTGTAATTTGCACACAAATGCATATTAGAAGACACTGTAACATGAACACTTCATAAAATACAGCAAGACATACAAAAAGTTAATTATCATACAGGTCATGTACTATTACTCAGAGAGTTCTGTAGGTATTTAAACCTCATATGGTAACACATGATCACATTTTCTCTGCTAGGTATTTGCAGCCTCCTCTGCTGGTTTCCAGTGTACAGGGTTTGAAATCAATTCCATTCTACTGGCCTTTTGCAGGGTCAAGGCTCGTTACACAGGGATCCCGGCCAGCCAGGTGACATTTGTTAACAAGGACTTCTGGAAGGTACAGTATAGCAGAAGTATGAAGGATGCTATGTATTAAAAATAATAATAATAATAATAATAATAATAATAATCAACAATCACTTTATTAAAAATACATGTTCATTTGAATTTACCAGTTCTTAATTTTTCTCTATTTTAACAGTATAAAATATAAAATTTAAAATAATGCTTAAATAAAATTAAAATTGATTATTTGTTGTTTTCTTTTTCTCATAGATCGATCTATCGAAATTCAACAACTTGACGGTGTTCCTTGCTCCAGGAGTGGTGAGTTTTCTTCTCATCTAGATGTTTTCTTTTTGTCCAATAATAAATAAAATCAGCATTATACTGCAGTTATTGAGTGAGACAGTATTTGATTTGTAACTTGGTGACCATGGTGATGGCTGATGTGGCCTCCTCTGATTGGCCAACAGATGGAGGTGCTGGGTAGGAAGTTGCTGAAAGAGCTTCCTGTTGATGCCCGTGTTGTTGCCTGTCGCTACCCATTCCCCCATTGGCCCCATCAGTCATCTGTGGGCACTGGTCTTGACCAGACCTGGGTTTATGACATCAGCACTGTACGCTCAACCATGGCAAATGTATAGATCATAGTGTTCTTATCTGGAAAATACAATTTGTGGAAGCAACTATTACTAATAGTAAGCAATTGTTACTAATAGTAAAGCTAAAGCATAAAGGTTTTAATTAAGTTAAGTTAATCAACTTAATTAAGTGCATACAGTATACAAGTATGGTGTATATCGTTTTTAATTTATTGATTTGACCTAATCCAGATGAGGATAGAGGATATTCTAATTTGATAAATGCACCATGAAACATGCTTTTCAGGTTCAGGAGAAATCTTAAAATAAGCAAGATGGATGCTGCTATTGACATTACTCTGCCTCATGAATTGACATATCAAGTGAACCTTAATCACTTTTATTCAATATTTTATTGAAAATTACAACAGAACTATGCACTGCCTCTGCACAATATGACTGTGGCTGCCTCAGAAACAGACAATGGCAAATCTGTCTACAGTTATGTTGCCAACAAAGCTTTTACTGCCCACACTGCCCACATGGCTTCAGACTGCACACTGCCCTTTTGTGCAATTCAATGTAATGTGACTGTATCATCTTTTAAGTGCATTTCTGTATAATTCAGCTAACTAAATCTAAATGTATAAATCTGAAAATGGATACTGAGAAAATTGTTAGGGTTCTTCATTTACTTTGGTTTAATTCAATGTCCAGACTTTACAGAGTTAATACAATGTTCAATTGCTAAAATACTAATTAGTAACCCAACCTGAAATAAGAATAAAGCATTTGGACAAGGTATTATTTGTTCGGTTTGGCCATTTGGCCATTTGGGCAAAGGTAAATATGGGCTGCTGATATAAGCATGTATCTTTTTTCTTTTCTTTTAGTATCCCTTACTGTGCTAGTGTTCATGTGTGATCAATTTCACATGTCCTGCTGGTCAGTGGAGACAGGGAGGGTTTGATCAGTTGAACCCAATTTCTGTACAGTTAAGAATAATTAGCATTAGGCTACATAAATTGACTTCTCCTAAATGGTAAATGTAGACAATATATGTATCCTCTAAACAGACTATTACATTTCTTACAGAAACCCAGAATTCTGTAAAAAATGTATTTCATTGTGTTCTTGACGCCTGTCAAGATCACTATTAGAAACCTATTTGACCCATTATACATCCTGTATGAGACAATCATTGACGGTTTATCAGATACTGTGTGTTCACCACCTGGGGGAGCTCCACATTGAGAAAATAATGCTGCGCTCCTGAACAGAATACATATTTTTGGGGGATCCTCTGCAACTGAGGAATTGAAATGACGTGCTAAATCCTTTTCTACAACCACAATCACAGACGATGGTGAAGCAAACTATAATTTCCTTGACCATGGGAAATAATAATTATTACAATATCATCATGGCATAATGCTATAATATGTTAAATTTCGTGTTCAAAATAAATAGCAGATATTGGCCGAGTAATTTGTACTATAGCCTATGTAGATTAGCATCATTATGAGGTAGTCGGTGGTCGGTGCTTAACATTCAAAATAGGAATTAAATATAGTTTTGTTTTATGTAATCTTTGATTACCACCTGCAACACTAAATCGCGCGTATGGCGCATCCCAATCTTAACAGATACGCTACTGCCAATCAGACTTGTGTGTCCACCTCCACCAGACCTCATATACACAGTCACTTTGCAACAGTGACGTCAGGGAGAAGGAGGCAGACAAAACCGTGCGTGCCCAGTATAAAGTAACTCAGACAGCCGCACCGCCTGCATTCACTGTACTGAACGCAAAGCTAACTCACCTTTATGGAAATACTGCGGAATATCGGACCTCAACCGACCAACAGTAACAATATGTGTGAGTCGACGCAAAGGTCCAGCGAACCCCGGAGAAAAAGAATGGATGACCGCAATGCTCCATCTGAGATGGCTAGAATAATCACAGACCCTGCCACAGGGAAATGCTACTGTCGTGGAAAAGTTTTGGGAAAGGTTAGCATTTTAGTATAAATATTTGCCGTCTTAGCTGAGCAATATTTGGATTTAAGATGCACGAAGATACAGTACGCTAATTATTTGGTCTTCTTTTCAGGGAGGATTTGCTAAATGCTATGAGATGACAGATCTCTCCACGAGCAGAGTTTACGCAGCGAAAATCATTCCCCACACGCGTGTCTCCAAGCCTCACCAACGCGAGAAGGTAATTGCGCGCTTCTCCAGTGCTTGTGCACGCTTGTGCCGGTCTCATAGCAGGGCAGATATAATAATGCTGTTCTTAATCATATTGCTTGTTACATCTTACAGATTGACAGGGAAATTGAGCTCCATAGAGCGCTTCATCATAAACATATAGTCCACTTTTATCACCATTTTGAGGACAAGGAAAACATATATATTCTTCTGGAATTCTGCAATAGGAAAGTAAGTATTGCTATTTTGATTTGTGGAACATAATAATTCACTGTCTGTTATAATGTATTGCACCCTTTAATTAAGTCATGTAAAACGGCATTGCACCTAAAATCATCTGACTACCATATTCTGTAGGAATAAGCCAGTTGTGTGGATTTGCAAGACAACCAATTTACATACAGCATTTAGCAGATGCTCAATTTAACTGGTTCCTAAACTAATCTTTTTATTCACAGTCCTTAGCCCATATCTTGAAGGCACGCAAAGTCCTCACAGAGCCAGAGGTTCGTTATTACCTCCGACAGATTGTGTCGGGGCTTAAGTACCTACACGAACAAGAGATCTTGCACAGAGACCTCAAATTGGGTAAGAAAATTTATCTTTTTTGCAATATGAGACAAAGTCTTCTATTCACTAAACCACAAACAAACTGGTCTCCCTCCAATCATCTCTCTTGTGTCCAAGTTCAATGATAAATACGGCTATTTAAGAGGTATTTAGCCTTCAAGCTGGTGTTAAAAGATCAGTGCTTCACACCTCATACCCTTCCTCCCTCAGGTAACTTCTTTGTGAATGAATCCATGGAGCTCAAAGTTGGGGACTTTGGTCTGGCTGCCAAGCTGGAGCCAGAGGGAAACAGGAGGAAGACGATCTGTGGCACTCCAAACTACCTGTCCCCCGAGGTGCTCAACAAGCAGGGCCATGGCTGTGAGTCTGACATCTGGGCCCTAGGATGTGTCATGTGAGTATAGTCTTACTTTGCATTCAGTTCCTTTATTTCTGAAAAATGTACGTCTCAGCAAAATGTCTCCCAAACCAGAACTTAACAAGGGAAAGGCATTTGACATTTTATAAAGTGTACATTTTAAGGGGAATTTATGGGATAGGTAAAAATGACTGCATGTGATGTTTTGTGCAATTGAAACATAAAATCCAATCAATGAAGTCTTCATAAAAGCTAATCATATCAACCTTGCATCTAGTACTGCTATGGAGTCCCATGAAGCTCACCCCTTTATGTGCTGTTCCTCTCTCCTAGGTACACTATGCTGTTGGGCAGACCCCCGTTTGAGACCACCAACCTGAAAGAGACGTACAGGTGCATCCGACAAGCGCGCTACACCCTCCCCTCCTCCCTGAGTCCCCAGGCCAAGCAGCTCATCTCCAGCCTGCTGGCCAAAGCCCCCGAGGACAGACCCCACCTGGACCACATTCTGAGGCACGACTTCTTCACACAGGTGAGGCAGCCTGCATTTTTAGTCTCTGGTGAACAGTCTGTCAAACCACCTCTCTCTCTCTCTCTCTCTCTCTCTCTCTCTCTCTCTCTCTCTCTCTCTCTCTCTCTCTCTCTCTCTCTCTCTCTCCCTGTCGTTCTGCCTAAATGTCACTGTGTGGGAGTTCCTTCAAGCAAGCTAACACACTAACCCATTTTTCTATCTACAGGGCTTCAGTCCAGAGCGTCTGGCTCCAAGTTGTTGCCATTCCGCACCAGACTTCCACGTCTCAAGCCCTGCCAAAAACTTTTTCAAAAAAGCTGCGGCCGCTCTTTTTGGCGGGAAGAGAGACAAGGTCAAATACTACGAGACACTGAGTGAGTGTCCAACTGTCACTTGTGTAGCGCGGCTCTCGCTTATCGGTGCCTATTTAAATTTCCGCTGCTCATTGAGTGAACGGTTCTCTTATCGTATGCGGTGGTTTTTGTCTCCGATAGATAAGTTAACCAAAGAGGAAGAGGAGATCTACAAATTACAGCATGACCTGAAGAGGACGGTGATTAGCCAACAGAGCAAACAGCTTGCAGAGGTAAGGGCTTTCAGCTTCCTATGTACTAACATATGACAAGTAAAGGTGTGCAATCTCGGCAGCAAGTTATAGACTGAAGCTGAGCTGAACACTTCTCTCACTATAACTGCAGATGTGTATATCAGGTAGACTTATGCAGCTGTAGACTAGCAACATTCAGTGGGGGTGAGTGATGAGTCATACCAGTGCTGCACAGAATGTGATAACAAGCTTTTTTATTTTTTTCAAAGAAAACCAATTATTTTCAGCTCATAAACCCCCCTATGGTATATCCATGAGGTACAGCTGAGTTATAGACGGCGAATGGGTTTAAGTTTGCATTTTTAAATGTTCTCTTCCTCCAATTTAGGATGAAAGGCCATTTCCTCCATCTACAGAAAGGACTATCACCCCAGCAACGCAGACCCAGTCCCCGACAACGCGAGACACCATTCGTCTGATTGTCAGGGGCAGTCTGGGAAGCTGTAGTAGCAGCAGCGAATGTAAGTTCTCACGCTTCAGTTTACGCCAGTGCTTCAGTTAATCGTTTTACAGATAAAATACTTGTCTATGGCTGTGAATGCAAACCAACTGACCTTTACCCTTGTTTCCAATACATGTAGGTTTGGAGGACAACACTACAGGAAGCGTGGCTGAGACTGTTGCTAGCGTATTCAGAGGATGTCTAGAGAATATGCCCAAATGTGAGTCTACCATCCCTCTATTGGTCTGACGTTTCAATTAGGAAACATAATGCACGTGATACAAAATTGGTAATTGATCAAATTGAATTGATATATCACGGTCAATTCCTTATAACCACTAACAGCATTGACAATTACAGCTTACACTTTTATGAATTGAAGCCCCACCCTCAACAAACACGCACACACACACCGAAAGCATCCTTTGACCAACCGTTTTGAAAAACTGACATAACACAGCTACTGTGCATTGTGAGCATGGACCTCTGTGTTCCCGTCTTTCAGCCAATGACATTCCCGAGGGCTCCGAGAGCTGTACCCTCCAGTGGGTGACTAAGTGGGTGGACTACTCCAACAAGTATGGCTTTGGCTACCAGCTGTCCGATCATACTGTGGGCGTTCTCTTCAACAATGGCACCCATATGACTCTTCTACCCGACAGAAAGTACGTACCTTTTCAAACTCATATATTGTGGTCAGGCAGCTGGGGATTTATTGCATTGTCACTCTGTTGCTATGACAGTGATATGTTTATTTCTTTAGATTTTTTTCCCCATAATTATGTTTTAAAAATACCTTTTTAGTAGGAACCGGTAATAGCTCTTCAAGCTATTTACGGCGTTACAACAGCAGGATTTGTTCAGTGTTTGCTATACAAAATGTTCCTAACAAGAATAAAAAAAGAATAAATAGGAACATACAAGCATATATCGAAACATGAACAAAGCTCACGCGCACACACACACACACACACACACACACACACACACACAATAGAGCATAGACTTGACATTTTGAAATGTACTGTACTGTGCAGGTTGTACATAATGTACTTGGATGCATTTGTGAGGAAAAGCACCTGTTTCGGCCCTTGACTCAATAAAACATGCTATACAAGGGACACACAAGATTTGCCTTTTTAATTTCAATCGAGACCGATGACAATACTAACAAAAAACAATAGCAAAAGAAATATATTTTTATAGTAACATTTCATGAGATCTTTTTACATTTGGAGTCGGTGGGAAATGATTTCCTCAGTGGTGTCTTATCTATTTCCTTTTCTCTGTCCCTCTTCTGTCTACCCAGGACCATCCATTACTATGCAGAGTTGGGCCAGCGCACTGTGTTTCCTACATGTGAGGTTCCTGAACACTTTGTGGGCCAAGTGACAATTCTACAATACTTTTCCAACTACATGGAGGAAAACCTGATGGATGTGAGTTATCTTATCTTTTTATACTGCATTTTATTTGCCCATTTGTTTCCCAGTCCTTTATTCCATACGTAATTTTTCCGTGTTTTTTGTGTTGTTTTAGCTCACAAGAGAAAAGAAGTACATTTGTAGCCTCATGTTTTTTGTTTTCTTTCTATTTTGTCTGCACAGGGTGGGGATCTGGTTAGTATGACAGACACACACATGCCCAGACTGTATCTTCTGCAGTGGCTCAAATCCGACCGCGCCCTATTGATGCTATTCAACGACGGCACCTTCCAGGTAAACTCACTAGTTGAAGACAGCGAATCAAATCAAACATAACATCACATCGCATTACGGCATTAATGGTTTGTGCTATTTTACATGTACTGACATGCAAATCAATTTCTCCTCTCCAAAAGGTCAACTTCTACCACGACCACACCAAGATCATACTGTGCTGCCAGAGGGAGGAATACCTATTGACCTACATCAACGAGGACCGCCTCTCCACCACCTTCAAGCTGAGCTCCCTGCTGACGTCTGGCTGCCCCACAGACCTGCGTGAGCGCATGGAATACTCCCTCAACATGCTGCTGCAGAGAGCCAGCTGAACACGGAGTAACGGAGGAGCCTTTTTCTTGATCCCTTCCGTCCCACTCTTCCGTCAACCGAGAAGCAGAAAGCACGGCGTGTTTTGTTAATGGACCTGGGCGTGGGGTGGGGTGGGGTGGTGCTTGTGGTGGGGGAGGGGGGAGATTGTGACTTGCCCATCGGCACTGCGCCTTCATGACTCAGCACGGGTGCAGGTGAACAAGCAGGCACGGATTGGAGGATAAGGAGAGCGTGTGAGAGCACAAGGACGTTGTCCTAGAAAGTGGCGATACGCATGTTGAGCACAGGAGAAGGGGGATTTAACGTGTTCGTTTGTGTGTGCGTGTGTGTGTTGGGACTATCAACGTGGGTGCGTATGTGAATCCTAAAGATGGGAAGGGAAGCGAAGGGAATGCTGGGCAGGCACCAGCGGGTTTGTCCTTAAGGTTTCTTGCAGGTTGCGTAATGTAGTTTAAGCACTGAAACATTGTAAATGATGTATAATTTGCACACAGCCATCTCTGCAGTGCAGAGGAAAAGGAAATATGTGTTTGTGTGAGCTTGAAGGTTGGGGCAGGTGGTGAAATCACATCAAATCCTTCAAACTGTGATCGATTCTCTAAATGGACCAATGAGCTCAGTTCACTGGGCTGGGAAGAAGGAATATGAGGGACAATGACTGCATTGGACATGCAGTACTACAGATCTACCAAGGATCCATCCAAGAGCCATCATCACCTGTACAGATACTGTTGCCGTAAATAACTTATTGTGTACAAAGTGCGGTATTTATTTATTTAATAATAAAAACAATTTTCTAAAATAATAGTTTGTTTTTTATTATGAATTTGAATATTTGAGTCCATTGTCAAATATGCTTCATTTCAGGAACATAATGCTCTGTTAAACTGGAGGTTCATTTTAAATTGTTCCACTGCATGCTATTATGTAACATGGTGATAAAAGAGAGGCTTTATAAACCTCTCAACTGAAAAACTACCAAAGACAGAAACACATAAAAGCACACCATAAATTGCATAAATTCCAATATGCAGACAGACAAGACATAATATAACATTTCTAATATTCTTTCACCTTGAATGGTTCTCACCATGGAAACAAGATCGTCAACTTAGTTTGTAGTCAATGAAGGTTATGTGGAAGACACTTTGCATGGCTTCTGTCTAAACACCTGCAAACGAAAGACTTCATCTTGAAGAACATTATGTGATCAGATGTGGGCATGTACATTACATTCATTCAGCTATCCACTGTTATTAATTACCACCCTCTCATATTGCCCTCTCTCAACCCCCGTCTCAGTACACACTACAATAATGTTATGTGTACCTGATAAGACAATGCATGTTTACAGACATGTCATTTGGAAATAATCATCTCTAGAAACAAATGCTTTTGTCTGACAGGCCCAAGTGGACTGCAAACACAATATCCACTATTGTACTGAGATATTTAATAATCTCAGTGATACTGCCTAGTTAAGTACAGGTTGATTTATGTAATCTGCACTCAATTGCAGTGCAGCTGTAGCATTCAGAAGCCATACCATGCTATCTTCCGGTTATTATATACTATGTTGACTATAGGCCTACTGTATGAGAAGCCTTGAGGTCTGAACAAGTTTAGCTCAATATACGTATAAGATTGAATAAGAATGAAAAAATATATAGTATTCCTATGTATATATATATATATGCATGTAGAGGATATCATCTACATGCAAAATAATGAGTCAGTGAAGCCTTGAAAGTTGCAATTGATGTACATATAGCATCCAAATAAAAAATGATTTTGCACTCCGAGGATTACAGTGCCTTTGCATATCAAATGTCAGCGCCCCACCTCCTACTAGACAGACTAAAACAGATGGAGAGGGAGTAGAGATGACTACTGTATGCTCAAACCACTGCTGTGACAGTATGCCACATATTCATAAAGAGGACTTAGATAAGTGGAGCCAGTTACATATTTCTTAACAGATAGTTGTATGTATGTATGTATGTATTTACTCAAATGCTGTCTTGTGCATAAGTGTGTGTGACTATGTGCGTAAGCATGGGTTTTCCTGCCCATATGCTTGAATTTCTTTTCAAATATTTCTCTCCATATTTTAAAGTGACTCATTATGAGAAAATGAAGGTGTGACGCCAAAGCCTCCTGCTGTGAATTCTGTAATTTTCCTACAATCAAGCTCTCTATGCCTGGCTGAAAATAGAACACATCCAGTTCCTAGCAACTACAGAACCATTCATATCACACAGGGTAGGTGGCAGCGAGAAAAAATGTGGGCAATATGGCGGGTTCACTTGGTTACCACGGTGACATCATCGCTACAGGATCCTCCACTTACTTACCATCGTCAATGTGACGTATTCTGTTTCCACAATGTGTGGTTTCCTCCTCATGCCCATAGTCAGATGGGATCCCCCGGAGAGGAATGCTGTAAACTAAAAAGGATTGACGGACGACAACAGACACTGAATTGAAAAACATTTGTCGGTCAGGTAGTGCCTTTAGGTGCCAGTGAAATGTTTACCAGGAGATTAGGCCACAATCAGAATGACCAATATTTGGCAGGGATTTTGAAACACAGGTTGTCAAACGATTGGACAACCTTCATCTAAAAGGCACTTAATTTCTTAATCGCCAGCTGAACTACCAGCCTGGAAGCGCATCGGTTGAAGGTTCTGTAACTAGTTGACCAGTAGACTGATATTTTTACTTAAAAATATAAATAATAATTGTCCATTTTGGATTGGATTAGTAAAACCAACAACTGGAGCATCATATTTGAATTAGCGTCATAATTGAATTACAACGATGTAGGTCATCTACTACATACTGCCTACGTCAAAGCCAACATGTGTTCTGGATGGGCAGCAGGGTAATTATTATATTCCAGACTGACCTGAGGAATTGCCTTAAAAGCACTTAGCCATATCTTTTCATAGTAATGGGCTATCTTTTTTTATATGGCATACACTGGCACGATGTCAATTGAGAATTGGATTGTAGAAATGGGCCATTATCCAAGTAGTTTGCTGATATCTCTGGATAACTGAAGAAGCATTAATTCCAGTTCTTTCATCACAATAAACAAAACAATGATGTACAATGTTTTCATTTTTTGTTAACTTACTAAATCAAACCTTATGAGCATATGGGTACAGGTATGGAAAAAAATAAGCTCTGCCACACAGTACATGGCAAACATTACAGAAAATCTACATGACATAAATGCAAGGCACCAACTGAGACATACTGTATGTCGTTTTCACAGTTCTGCCTCATAAACTACAGGAATTTTGTTTAACATGCCTGTTGACCACAGTGTTGTCTGTGAGGGTAGCTACATGTGTTAAGGAAGCCATTTCCATGTGCAAAGTGCACAGTGCCCTGTCTTGTGGAGGGGAGGGGAGGGGAGGCTTCAAAGCAACATTTCATTCCTGTGACTCACAGCTGAGGTTTAGAGACCAAACTAATTCCCTCCACACTCCATCTCACATTTGATTTTAGCTTTGCTGTGTGTTGCTTGCAAAACAACCATTTGAATGTTAATGTACCTCTCTGCCTTCACGCTGGTTGCATTTCATTTCCCTTATTGGGCAATGAAAATGCATAAGGGTTTACAATAAACCTTTCTCCCTTCTATGCTATTGCCTCACACATATAATGTGATAAATAATTATAACATTATTTGCCCTGACAACAGATTGTGTTTACATATTTAGTAAATTCTAAGCACATTATGTTGCACTCCTAATGAGGACAATAGTTTTGGGCACAATGGAAACTCCTGTGATTATGTGGGCATGAGGAAATGTCAGTTTCCTTCTGCAGCGGATGTAATGGTGACCTGTAAAACATGTTGAACCACAAAATATAACTGAAGCTCACAGATGCAGGCTATGGGCTAGCCAAGTGGAATGTCATCCATTTTGTGGTATTCCAGCATCATTTGAAAAGGACAGGCTTATGCCGGGCGGACGGTGTGTGGATGCCGTCTGCTTTTTAAAGAGGAGATTCCGCAAGGCCAACAGCTAAATCACAGATGACACTTCACAGAGTTGGCATTTCACATACACACAGACACGCACGTGCACACAATTTCAAAGGAATTGAAAAGTCACTACAAATGATGCCTTAGGGTTTAGTAACAAAGGAAGCTAAAGTCCGTCAGTGATAAACAGGACTTCATGAGACAAAACCATAAATACATTTCGGCAAGCTTCAAAGAGCCCATTTACTGTATTTTTGTAACAAGTTCTATACAGTAATTAAACAGTAGTGTGTATATGTGAAATGTTGGCCACTGGGTTAGTTGGGAACTGGGACATAATAGACAAAGCCATTGTTACATTAAGCCTTCTTTTATTGAATGACATGTTTCTTCTGAACACGTTCAAAGTTTTGCTGTATCTCATGGGCATGGCGCATAATGCTTGATGATGTATAGAAAAACCAATGCTGATTGATACACATACAGAGAAGCAATATTGGTGGGCCTTGATGCGTAGTTGCTTACAATACCATGTTTTACTCCAAATTTATTTATACAGCAAAAATGCGTACTACATGATTTGTGCTTTAAAAAATAAAGATGCCAATATGAGAAAGGAAATTGCATGCCCATGTCACAAGCTGTGAAAGTAAAAATCAAAGCATTCACAGTGTGACAGAAAATGTGTCAGCTCAAAAATGGGCCATTTCATTCTGCACAGCCGGAACTGCGTTTTCTGTCTGAATCAGTGTCCCAGAGAGTAGGACAGCATTTCAGACATTTTGAGTGTATATATTTTATTATTGCCACGTCACAGCATTACCTGGAGAAGAACAGTATTTACTTTTCAATAGAACATTTTGTGAAAATGTCCACCATTGTGTTTTGTTCCCTCTAGCCAACACATTATTCATATTAAATGCTATACGTTATGTTGTTGCACAATAGTTTGGCATAGCATTTACATTATGTTTTGAATGTTTTAGCTAAATATTTTTCTAGATGTACAGTATTTCTGCCCACCACTAAAGCAATGTGTGCATCAGCACTGTTGGTATGTTTCATAGAAAAATAAATCTGACTGCTTGTGTGCATAACAACACGAGCAAGATGGAGAATGTGTGGCACTGTGAGAGAGCTCTGCGACAAAGCACGAGGCTAGCGTGCTCAATGGAAACACTTCCGGAAGATTTCGTCGTCTTGACAGCACCATCAATGAATCAATCAATGCATCAAGTCTGATAATAGGCCGGCAGTCTCCACTTATTCGTGTACTGAGCTGAGTAGGAGACGCACTACTGTTTCCATGGCAACCTGGTTTTTCATCCGTGCCCTCTCATGCAAAGGCACGATTCATTGGCTGTTCTCAGTGAGTCAGTGGTATTGCGTGCTCACTTCCTCAACAGAGCATATTTTCAAATAATCTTAAAGGATTCTTTTCTCATAATATGCAGCCTGTATTCATCATGACACACAATATGAAATTGGATGTTATTACTTCTATTATTATGTAATTAAGAATACGTTTAGATCGCCTGTGAATTCAAAATGGTTATTTATTGGACCTTTCTTTTTAAAGTTAGCATTGCACTGCTATTCTACCCTATACAAAATTAAAGGTTCTGGATCTACTGACTATTTCACATTGTGGTGTCAGCATGGTTATGTCAATATACCAGATAGTTCACACAGTTTAGAATATTGTGAGACACTTTCTAGCTAAAATAGTATACAAGTATACTATTTACTATACAGTATATGTTACTAATATAGAGTTTTGTTATCTGAATTACTATAATATATTGTTCATACTTATTCCCACAAAGCACATCTTAGCTGTCCTTCCATGCTGAGTTGCACGCCAAACTATTGCCCTCAGATCAATTTCTTTTCGCTGAGATTATAGTCTGGAAACCCTGTTTGCATTAACATTCGCACAGCTACCCTGCTGGCGGTCCAATCAGGATGGGTTAGTGAGATGAGGTTGAAGTCAAGAATGTTTTGAAATGGTGGTAGATCTAGACGAGGCTTCCAAACAGTTGTAGCAACGCTAA
The DNA here is from genome assembly GCA_027564635.1 of Typhlichthys eigenmanni. Lineage (NCBI taxonomy): Eukaryota > Metazoa > Chordata > Actinopteri > Percopsiformes > Amblyopsidae > Typhlichthys > Typhlichthys eigenmanni. The sequence continues at coordinate 1,094,610 of JAODUK010000024.1, forward strand.
TTGCTTCAGCACTGTCCAATAGTTTAAATAATAACCAGAGGTCTATGCCAAGTATAGGAGGTAACGACTGCGAACACTTCCCAATGGAATCACCACTTTGTGAATATGGTCTGGTTACACTAGGCTAAGAGATGTAGGGCCATATGTGCCCATGTTAGCGACGGCAGGTGTAAAAGCTATCGCAACCAGACTGCAAACTGAGCATGCTGTGCCATCGCAATTAACATTGTATGTACTCAACTTATAGCTTGGCACTGCCCTCTAAACTTGCCGTTAACATGGCCTTATCCATAACTTGCGGCCCCTGAAAGCAATGGAACATCATAATCAGAATAAGAAAACAAGTTTAACAATCATGAAGAAGACCTATTAATTTATCTACTTGTCTTTATTTACCATATCATCAAACCTAGGGATAACAACGGTGTAATGCTACCCCAAAATAATAATGTTTGGGTGACTATAAAATGTAAATGAAAGAAGGAATAAACATTTGTTTTAAAGCACACAAGCAATCAAATCCACCAGCATGTCTCTCCATGGCCTGTGTCTTTGTCTTGCTCGGATGACTGTTGCTGTTGCTTGCTTCCCTGAAACGCATTAACTGATTACACCTGCTTTTCAGAGGCAACGAATTTTCACCGCAAAACCGACTTGCGCTTTGCATCACAGTTTTCATACATTCAACGGAATAGAATAGATAATCACTCTCTCCTTATCTTCTACCATTTGTTTGCGTGACACTCCCAATCACCCCTCGACCCTCCCATGAATGCATATGCATGAATAGGAAAAGCGCAACTTGCGATCCTGTGCTCTTTCAGCAGGCAGAATAGCGTTTTAGACATGTGCGTCCTGTTCCTACATACAATGCCATGTTTTTACCCGCAAAGTGCGACAAAATTACGCCTAAAATGGCCGCTAACACGTTAGTAGTACACGAGGCTCATAGCCTACAAATACAAAATACACAGTATATTTCTTACAATGGTTACTTCCTTGTCTGTCTCTCAGTGTCTATATTGTCAATTAACAACATATTATAAACTGTAGCAATAACAATCCCCCCTATTTAGTGTTGTAACAGTGCAAGATGCCACAGCACACAGTAAGCACATCAGTCATGTCGTGCATCTTTAGTAATCCTTCCCTTACAAACTGTGACGTCACAGCTGTGGCAGAACAATGGCTGTTTTGATTATTTGTGTATTTCTCAGAGGAGGTGAACAGGCATACATCCTACTGGATATCCTCTGTTTGGCCTGGTGGACGAGAAAGGAACTATAACACAGAGAGTTTAGACTGTATAGGGAGAAGAAGGTGGGGGAGATTCTCTTGTCACAATGGGATAATGATATCGGCAGATACAGTAGGTGCCCTTGACATCACACCACCTGACAGTTGACCCATATAAAGCTGTGGGAAAGAGTCAATTTACCTCTGTGCCCTATAACCAGTGGCTAGTAGGAATATAGAGCAGACACAACAGTCCACCGTTACAGTAAATCAGCTGTCTGTCTGGAGAGTACTTTATTTTGATGTACAAGGTACTGTATGTGAACTGTCTCTCTTCCTGCACTTTTCAGAGGCAGAGAACAATGCAACAATATAACTGGAAAGCCTTAGAATCATTTTGAATGTGTCCGAGTAGCAACATGTTTACAGCTATACGGGCGTGGTTTTCCAATCAGCGTCATCTTTATAGCTATATACGGGCGTGGTGTGCCGACCATGGTGCCAACAACGAAAACGACCAGATGGTTCATCCAATCAACTGCCGAGTACTTTTTTGAAAGTAACTGCCATTCACAAACAGTTTCAATGTACAGCTCCCCAGATGGACTTGTGACAACAATTCCTCTGGCATGTCAGGTTACCTAACTCTCTATCCCATAAAAACTGATCCCGGTGGTTGGTCGCACCTTGCATGGCAGCAATCACCATCGGCAAAATACTGTAAAGCGCATTTTTATTAAAGCGCTATATAAATGCAGTCTATTTAACATTTAACACTTCCGTTACCATTATACCCGTATAAGGACTGGTTTATCTGCAGGGTAAATGAGGCTACCTTTCGTGCCAATGTGAAGTATCATAATCGAATGTCTTCTTCAGCTGTGTAACAGTAAACCCCTTGTGTCTGATACCCTCATACACAACGACAGATTGATGTACAGACAAACACAGTTACTCACCAGCAGACCACAGTGACTGTCTATGAGTGACATTTGTGTACATTGTGTGTGTGTGTGTGTGTGTGTGTGTGTGTGTGTGTGTGTGTGTGCGTACGTGTGCATGTGAGCAGGTGTGTAAATGTGTTAGCTACTCATTTTCCTGCGGACCCTCCTCATGAATTGACTCATAATTTCAAAACACATTTGATATGTCACGACTCACGTGAGGCTAAACCGTTAGCTGCTGTCTGCCTGTGTTATGGTGTTTGAATACATGTCCTTGTAAAACGACCTAGAGTGCTTTGAAAGAAATGCTCCCCTTCAAAGGCAAAAAAATGTGTTATTCGTGCTATAAAATACCTCTACTGTTAGGCCTTTGGCTATATGCAAGCCCAGACTTGAACACATTATCCTTTCATAAGGTATCTCATTCTTGGTGTGCTTGGCAACTCCAGTGAATTCCTGTATAGTTAGTTACCTTCCTTCTTCCACTCAGTAAAGAATTTTGTTTGTTTTCTTGGTGTTTCTTACTCTGAGGATCCATTGTCCAACCCCAAGGCTAGCTACTGATAAATAAATGAAGTAGCCTATGTGTTTCAATGCAAAAGGTAAAAAATGAGCACCCACACTTACACGTACACATACTGTACACTACAGTACACAGAACAACAGGAAATGATGAGCGGAACACTATAATTATACACACAATTATTTTTAGATGGCGATGGAAGGTATTGTTTTCCTGCTTGTGTTATATTTCTAGATTAGCATTTGAGATCCTAAACCGTAAAATAGCTATGGGTCAGTGAGACAGACAAATTGAGGAATCCATCAGTCACACTGCACAAAGGAAGAAATTGAAATGAAAAGTGTTTCTATATTGTGCCCTTATATTTTTAAATTTTTTATATTTTAGTCTCTTTTTACGTCTCTTTGGCTGACAGACTGGCACGCGCACAAAAACACATATGTTTTGAATATGCAGAAAGTTTTGAACCTGAATATATTACCTATTAAAGTCCAGGGGTTAATATATTAATTACATTTAATGTATTTATAATTTACTTCCCCCAAAGAGAAGAGTAGGCAATATCATGCCTATATGTGTTGAAAAATGTGAAATAGACCTATATGCCTGTTGTTGAAAATTCTTACTGCATTACATTCCATACACTATATTTTGAAGTGTAGTGTGCCAGGGTTCCTTTATTTAATGTTTTCCATTAATTTAATTTAAGGTATAGTCAGTTAAGCTAAGCTAAATGCTAAGCTAAGATAAATGCTAAGCTAATACACAATCCTCACATTTTGCTAGCTTCTCTGTGCGTGTTGAAACAATAATCTAATACTTCCACACAGCCCTAGCTCCGTAAATAGTAACATAAACAAAGTGGCAAACACCGCTCATATCAACATAGCTGTAGTACTACGTTTTGCTTCACAATGCATTTTTATGTGTGAGGCAGCGCCGTGGAGGACCGCGGAGAGATAATAATAATAATAATAATAATAATAATAATAATAAACTTTATTTGTATAGCACCTTTCATACACAATGTGCAGCTCAACGT
>JAODUK010000024.1:1098454-1110361 GCA_027564635.1 Typhlichthys eigenmanni
AGAAGGCCACAATAAAACCCTTGGTGAACGTACCTCTCGCCTCGAGGTTTATTCCTCGCTCCTCGGGAGCCCACAATACGGTTTAAAAGGCCTAAATATTTCTCTCCGATATAACTAGTTCACATTTTCAGTAATTAATCATGATATATGAGCAATGAGACATATGTTGAAGATGTGATGATGTCCTTAGTGAGATATATTCCAAATTATGCATAAATAAAATAGCAAGCTATGTCTTTTTTTTGTGTGTTTTAATATCAGGAAGTTATTAGCATTACAATGTGTTCTCTGGCTGGCTATAGTTAGAGACAGTTCTAGGAACAGAGTAGGTGTTTGCCATGTATCATGGCATCCCCTTTGTAGTGTAACAAAGGATAGTGACCCTCAGTTCCGGTCCACTCCGCTGCCCACGTCACGGGTAACTTGTTGAACAGATAATATCTATGGTTAGATTGGAGCCCACGTCTTCCTGGTCACATTGTTATGTAAAAAAGGCTTCAAATGGTGAAAGGTAATCATGAACCAGAGAAAAAAGTGTGTCAGGTAATAGTATCACTTTTTATCTTAGGGGACAAAATAGTATAAATGTCTTCTGATGCTAAACCTACACTCAGGGATACTCTCCTCTTATACGACTACATTTATTTTTTGCGTTCTTGTAATCTTCTGAAATCAGTACAACCTAGTTTTGTGGTTAGTTGCCTATAATGTATACAACAATGTGGATATAGCTCTATAATATAGATGAGGCAATCATAACGGAGGGTCAGGGGGTTCTTATTATAACACTGACTCATGTGTTTTGTTGTGTAATCCCCCACTCAACATATAACACACAGTATGGGCCCATCCATCTGGAAAGTACAGCGGTGTTTAACATTACAAACTCTATTTATAACCCCAATACAAATAAAAATTGTGTAAACAGTGGTGTGCTGTGATTCATTTTTATCTCCAGTTTCCAGAGTTGTGTATCCTATCTGCCCTCATATAGCAGTGTGTAGTCATGCCTCTGGACACATCTTCAGTGAAGTTCCTGGAATCATCGGCTGTTTGGGGCTTTTCAACATCATGCAGCCTCCTCCAGGTGAACCAGCTGGAGTTAATCGACTCCAGCTTGTGTCCAGATGGCTATAGCTACTTACTTATGACTCCATGGTTTCCTCTTTTGAGCCACAGCCATCTTGAAGCCCTCTCTGCCGGGTCTTTTGTAGGCCTACTGCAGATGGTTCTCCATTTCTCTCTCCCTCAGTGCCCAAATTGCTATCCAGTTCCTACCAGTTACCAACCAGTTACCAAACTGCTATCCAGTTACGATTTACCAGCCAGTTAGTCTCGCAGAGCCAAACTTCACTTGTGTAAAGTCTGGGACACAGCAATGGCTAACTGCATCAAGATTTGCCTACTTGACATGGAGAGGTATTTTGATTGACATGCACAACGACCAAGTACATAACTGAATGACAAAGTCAAACATTAAACTTATACAGATGCATTTGTTGAGAAACTTACCAACACGACTCTGGCTTTTTTCAGATATTGTTCTTTTAGATAAGTAGGCTACCGTTAGTGCTTAAAATAAATGTAACTACTGAAATTAGTAAATAACGACCTGCACATGCGGTGCACTGAAATTACGGATACAGACTTTGTGACCGTGAGTGATAATGCTAACAGCCAATGAATATCGACTTCAGCACTTCCGGAAAGTCGGTCGAGCTTACAAGGGTATATGTATCAGACGTTCAGCACAGAGTTGCTTATGTGACATAGTGCTAATGGACGGAAGAGGCTGAGTCTACCAACCAGTTACCAACCTGCTATCCAGTTGCTAGTCCTGTATAATTAGAGGGCTTCCTTTCAATGGCTTCTTATTTATTGTATTTTAATGTAAAGCACTATGTGATTCAATATCTGTGAAAAGCTCTATATAAATAAACATACCTACTACTACTTCTTCCCAGCGATCTTCCCATGTCAGCTTCAGCAACACAGCTTGCTTAGTAGACTCAGACAATGTCTGGTCACAGAGTGGTGGTTGCGATATATTGGAGTACTTCAGCTGCCATTTAAGGTCCACCAACAGCTGCCAGTCCCTTGCAGAGGTCAGGATGCCCTGTATATGTTATTTTGCTGAGTATTGGCTGCTCCCCAGCTTTGACAAACGTGATGGCCTGCTTGCAGGGTCGGGACCACTTTGCCCATTCAATTCACGTGCTGATGGCCTCAGCAAACATCTTTGTGACATGATCATGCCTGATGCCTCCATAGGTATTATCCCTCTCCAGGAGCCTTTGTGTAGAAGCTGAGGATGTGCTCAAGGGTTCCTCGCTGGGAGAACAGTGGACAGGTTGGTGACACTGCTTTGCCCCATATGTGCAGATTTGATGGACTTCGTACGCTACATATACAGTATCTTGACATGGTCATCATGCTTAGAGCTGATGTATGGTTGTAGATGGCATTACAACTTATATAGCCTTTATAGTTACATATTGTAATAAACCTTTGCCTGAATATACCAAACACTATAGCACTATCCCTAACAGCAACATTATTACTGTACCACTACAACAAACACTGTTTATAAATATCTTAATAGGATATAAGATAATAATGCTGTTATATTACTATTGTAGCAAAAAGTTACAATTTTAAATTAAAAAAATATATCTAATAATAATACTATGAAAGTGAACATCTACATATTTTGCCCTCTGGTCACATGACATTATATAAAATAGCACATTTTATTTCTAAGAAATGTTTGGTAATATTAAAAGAACTTTGATTTTCTTCTTAGTTGTGGTTGTATTGGGGAAGTTATTTGGATCCTGTAAAAGCAAACCAAGCTGGAATCATAGCAAGAATTATTAAAAGTTTTGAATAAATCCCTGAATATGATCAAGGAAAAGCATTACTAAGTTAATTTGAGATAAACCTGTAAACATATTTTATTGGTCTCTCTTTTGTTGTGTTTGATTTTGCTCTTGCTCGACCGGAGGGAGTGTTTTACGTAAACATTTGTTTTGTGTAAAACAATGTAAAATGCCAGGTTTATCTGTATTTGCAATGTCAGAATAAAAACAAAGTTAGGTCATATTTAGTATGGTAAATAGCGCCATCTAGTAGCCAACATTTATCAGACAGTACATTGTCTAACAAATATTAAATAGATCAACAAATATGGCCTACTGTAATAACGTATGGAGAAGCAGAACAAAAATGATTGTGTCTGTCAGTAGGCTATTCTTTGTATAAATTTTTTAATATTACCTAGTAGCCCAGCCTAAGATATTATAGGCATTGCCTCGGTCATGCTCATTAAGCAAAAATGTATATACAATAATATATACATACATATATACAATCACTTGATTATGATAACATTTTCTGTAGTTTTACGTCGCACGGAATAATGTCGAATAATATTTGAACGAGTTAGAAACGTATAAAGTCAATGTCGTAGCCTGACTAGTGCCCCGTCTGAAAGACGTCACCACAGGGAACTGTTACCTGAAGCTGTGATTGGCCCAGGGAGCTGATCCGGGTACTGGGCTGGAACAAGCCCATTAGCTAAAGGTACCAATATGGCGGAGGTAAGAGGGAAAACAGGGGAGAAGCAATCGATTTTAAATCGATCGTTTTTATTTTATACTATTTATATTGGTATGCCAGCGGCATCGATTAGGTGTACAATATGTTTTTCATTCTATTTAGTGTGTAACGTGTTAAAATCGTAGTTTCTGTACGTGTAAAATATGGTTGAATGTCTAGCTTGATCCTTCACTACAAGGCCGCTTCGCCGTCGCTCTCAGCTGTAGCGACTGTGTAAATTGATACGTCAATTTAACACTGTTTAAAAAAGAATATATCGCAATTGTAATGAATGATAATCTATTTATTATATTTTGTTTGTATCTGTGCTTATTACATTTGGACGTGCAATCAGTCCAAGACATTATCAATATCACAACATAATTTTTCTGCGCTTAAAGCTATGTTTTAGGCAATGAAGGTTAGCTTCCTTGCTAGTTTAATTATAAAGACATACGGTATAATGTATTTTCTTTATTATAGACTATATCCACCTATGTGGAAATTGTGCTAAAAACCTAAAACATTCCATTTCACGAAGTCCTCCACCCAGCACTATAATGTACGGCTAACTAACTAACGTTACCTATTTCAGGTAATGTTAGCGGTAAATGCATAAGGATACCCCTCGACAATGTCATTATTAGCGTAATTATGAAGTAACCATATCATATGTACGAGAGAACCAACCTATTTGTGTTTGGACTTTTTTCCCCTTTCCTAGGCTTCCTTAGGGAGTTCAAGTCCAGGTAAGATGCTATGCTTTCAGCGTATTGGCGCTACAATATTTAGTGATGAAAGTCATGTTGTAATGTGTCTTTTCTGTTAATTTGCTAATGTTCCATATTTACCCGTTTGGTTAAATAATAATGATAGTCGAACCAATCCCATGACATATGACCCTTTCTCCCCTATTTAGTTGGCTCTTTGTCGTCAGAGGACCATGATTTTGACCCAACAGTGGAAATGTTAGTCCATGAGTACGATGACGAGAGGACTATGGAGGAGGAAGAATCTTTGGAGGGAGAGAGGAATTTTCGTTCAGAGATAGCAGATTTAGAAAAGGTTCAGAAATTAAGTGAATTAATTTTACTACAGGAATGTTTTTTTTTTTCTTGTCTTATTTAGAATTGTGAAGATATAATATTCCTTTCTGAAAATGCAATATTAAAATTGACCCTTTTGGCTGTAAACCTTTATTTTGGTGCATATGTTTTAATGGTTTAATTTTTTCCAGGAGGGTAATATGCCTTTGGAGGAGCTGCTGGCTATGTATCGCTATGAGGCATCTGCAGGTTCCAGTATAGACAGCTCATCTGGAGACCTAACTGATGAACTGCCGGATATGACTCTAGATAAGGTAAGTCGGCTGCGCTGATGGAATTGAAACACATTTAACTGTATATTTGTGAAATTGATTTGGTGCAAGAAATAATCTAAACATCTGTTTAATTGTGTAGATATATGGATTAGGGCAATCGTGATTAAACAAGTGATTAAACAAGTAACTCTAATTTATTTAATAAATTGTATTGTCGGAAAGCAAAGAAGCGAAGATGTATGAGGGTTTTACTAAAATCTCATGCCAACCAACGATAGACATTGTGACAAAATGCAGGCTATTCACATAAACTGTGACCGATGCTGGTGCGTTGTAAAATACTGCCTGTTCGTAAGCACTTCATGGATTAAGATTTCTCAGCCGATACCGACATTTGAAATAACAATTTGACTGACAGCAGATAGTAGGGCTTGCTTATGGAAAAAATCATAATCGCGATTATTTTGGTTAATATTGAAATCACAATTATATTTATAATATTTGGTACTATAATCTGCTTTAGTCCAGGAAGACTGAGCATGTGACTTAGTATCAACTCTCTTTAGCTGCTACTATCTCATTGGCTGCTAATACACAAAGGCGTCTGTCCCCAACTCCTTCGCCACTCTGAATGCATTGGATCAAGCAGCTGCTGACTCCACTATGCAGCGTTACCGGTATTTCAAGTGCAGGAAGGGAGAGACCGTAAAGAACTTGAAAAATAAATGCTACAATTAAACTAGTTTATGGTGCCGACTAGCTAAGGTCAACTAACCACGCACATACACTAGATACTGATATCGTTTTTTTTTTGTTTTTTTTTCTCGATTACATTGTTTTTGTGATTGTTGGGAACCAAACTCGAAATTGCAATCAAGTTTTGATTAATTGCACAGCCCTAGCAGATAGTGATGTTAGGGAGATACTCCCAGGTGACCAACACAACCAAAAAGGGAGGAAACAAACTAACACAAGTACGCACTAGGGATGTTCACGTTTAACTGTTAACCGACAAGAAGAATTGTGACCGGACAGTTAATACTATCTGTTGAAAGGTTTGCATTTTGCTGCATGTAAAAATTATAAACCAGCTCAGCAGTCGCACATTGCTACCATATGATCTGAGCGGGTAGCTATTCTCCACTGGAGGTCTCTTAGGCTACATTCAGACTGCAGATCTTAATGCTCAATTCCGATTTAGCGCTCAAATCCGATAATTCTTTCTTTTTTAAAATTTGTTTTGCTGTTCACATTACCTGTTAAATGTGGCACGTATGCCATTCTAGTGTGAACTGATCACCGCTCTGAAGTGCGCATGCACAAATTAACAAGATGTCACAAGCGGCACGCTGTGTCGAATGAAACTAAACATTGACTGTGAGCAACAAAGTCAGCCGTATACTGTCATTTTATTTGATTAGTTGACGTGAGGTGGAAGCCAGATAATTTGTACAGAAGAAAGCCAAATAGCCTACTGTTGAAAGAGACAAGTCAGATATGGTTGAAGTAATTTGGCAAACAGATATCATTCACAAAAATGAGGGACGGTATGCTGTCGTTTCAATATGTAAAGGCAAAGTAAGTGGCTTATAGTTGGGAGTAGGGCTGACAGATATTGCGATTTGATTAGCGATATTTTTCAAGTCAAGATTTAAGTTAAAAATATATGTAACATTTAAAACATGTTATGGAGCATTTCCACATGAGATGGCATCAAATTATTAACTGGTCTATTTTCAAATGAAAATATGACATCATAAATATACAGGATTAATTTCTTAAGCATGGATTTATTTTAGGACATGCAACAGTCCGTGCACATTGGCAATTTTAGACTATTTTTTAGATGTGCTCAAGTACACCTAAATTGCATTTCAGTATCTCTAAAATACTAAATAAAAATAATTATGATTATTTTTAGCCAATGTTAAATCTCTCTAACGTTACATTTTCGAACTTTGCACATATTGGACGGCCGCGCACAAGCATGGTAATACGGCCTGTCGCCCACTTCCTCGGAAACAACCAATACAGCAGGCACTACAGTAGGTGTGTTGTCCATTGACCACTCGTTGCTTTTCTTCGAGAATATCCTACATTTTTAGACGTTGTTTCTAGCTCAGCGGGGGCAATTTTTCAGCAGAGCTCCCACGAATGTGTTTCCTTGTGTTTCATCGTGTTGTTGTTGGTAGGCGTGCCTTGTAGGCTACGTAACATAGAAATAGTCGTCTTGAATTTCAGAGCATGACTGGTAGACCTAGTAGGAGCGCCACACTGTCTAGTTAGAGTTACCCTCAAACAAGGAAGGCGGCATGCAAATACAACGATTGACGCTACAAAAATAACTTATAAATTGCATGCCTTGCGATTTGCTAATCGCATTGGTTCAAAACGCAATTTCGGTTTGAAAACGATTAATCGCTCCGCCCTAGTTGGGAGGGGGAGAGAGAGAGAATTGTCATGATTTAAATGCAGCATTCAAATTCAAAACTAGCTAGCGGGGAATTAATACACAAGGTCTTTGAGCCAACCTGCCGTATCTAGTGGTGCAATGGATCACAAAACTCACGGTTCGGATCGTGTCACGGATTTGAGCCACAAATTGGATAATTTTTCTGATCAGCAGACTGTATGCCTATATTGAACTATACTGATGTACCTTTGCTTTCCATGTATTACGTAAAGTGTTTCATTATGACTTCCTGACTCTAGATGTCACACTTGGATCACCAGCATGTTTTGTGGGTCCCTCACACACACTAACATGCACAGGTGGCTGGACCGGCCATCAAAACAGAGGAGTTGGGATAACAACACACACAGGGAGTGTGATGTCATTCTCTGATCAGGGTGCAATATAGTATTTAGATACTATATCTTCCATGGAAAATAGTTGTTTACAACTACAACTCAAAGATTTACATATATCCACAACTCACAGTGCTATCCACTGGGCCCCCATGCTGCCTACATACTTTTAACTATTAATTACTATTACTATATAATTACTATTATGCCTACTGCCAAGTCCAAATATGTTAAGCGATGCACACGTGCATAATCTTTTTGGCTACTGCACAATCTGTGCAGTGTGCAACCATTAGAGGTGTTAATTAATCGTTTAAACGATGCATCGCGATGCGGATGTAGACGATTCTGCATTGAAGCAGTGACAGACCATAGTCGATTATAGCCTAGCCTACTGACGTTGCTTGTTGATTTTCTGTTTCCCCTATATGTATGCTGTAGCAGCTCTATCGCTGGTGGGAAAATTAACGGTGCTCCACGAAAGTGAGAAGTGGAGAGGAGAAGTTGGTCTCTCTATCACTTTATGAACGTTATTATTTAGTGCTGCAGACTGCGCTTCATATCCAGGTCAATTCGCGCACGCATACTAGTAGAATAAAAAGCACGGGGTAGATGTAGACATGACTAAAGTAACGCTGATAGTGGATTCATTGTTATCATTCACCGAAGGGAAAACAGTTCTGCAACTTCATGTAAGCATTGCACAGTAACAGCAAACACACTAATTTGCTATGAATATGTCAGGAAACAAAATGCTTGTGAAATAAATTTGCTGGTTTGTTATGGTATCAACAATTCAGAAAGGTCAAGGCTAGAAATAATGTCTGCCTATTTCTCATGTCATACTAGAACTACAGATTACACAGAGCCCATTCAATAGTAGTGTGCATTATTTAGATAAAAGACAATGATTTGTAAGAAAATAGTTATTTCCATCCAGCTATATCATTTAAGATTTCTTAAATGGTGTTTAACATCTGATCTCGTGATATAATTATTGTCACATTTGTATGTCCTTTTACTGTAGGCTACATTAATTATGTAGCAGTAAAGTTAACATTCTAGGGTGTTCCCCTATATTATGTAAAAATGAACTGTAAATCCTATCTTTACAGCTGATATTTCACATAAAATCTCCCCCGGGGGAGCATGCCTCAGATTAACTGCAGATGAAATAAAAAAAGGGAGTTTATATATCTGAGCTTGAATTTGTTAATGAAAACCAGGTGCAGTAATATATAATATTGAGGAGGTGCATTGTGTAATCGAATCGCTGACATGATAATCGTAATCGTGGTCGAATGACCAGTGAAGATTCTCACCCCTAGTAACCGTATCATATTTTCATTAGCAATAGCGAGTAGCTTACCGGGAATCTCTGAATCTATGTTGTGGTTTCAATCCGAGCACCTTTTCATAGCTGGACTGTCTGCGCGCTGCCCATGGATAACTTGGATAACTGTTTGGTCCGAGATGCTGTGCCATTTAGTGTGACATCTAGTGGCAGACAATCATCAGCAGGTAATGGTTCCTTTAAATTTAGTAGAGAGGACAAGTTTTCTGAATTGAAGATCAAAGTAACAGTGGATTCACAGACTGAGCTAGGGCTGTCCCCGACTCAGAACTCAAATCGGATTTGGGTGTTCAATATGATGCTTCATTTTTATTTTTTGGCCTATCTGTGGCCTAGGCTAGACCAGAGCCATGGAAGAACAGAGTTACGCCAGAGAAAGTTCAACATTTTAAACGGTCACATGGTTCATGGAGAGGCTAAACCTACGGCAAAATAGTTCCAGGTAGTGATTGTTGGGCAATACAGATACTGTATATGACTTAATTTTTTGGTAATTAGTAGTCAATAAATGCACCGATTTACATTTAAAATTGACTTTACAGTTTACTTTTAGTGTTAAGGCTAACTTCCGGGAACTACTTTGAGGCTCCGTTGCTATGAAAAAAACGGTCCATTTGAGTTAACGGAGATGACGTAACTCTCTATCTACATGGCTCTGGGCTAGACTCTGGCAATCAGAAAACCCATTGGAATGAGTTTCAGTTCAAATGCGGAGTGCTCACTTGTGAAAGAAGACTGCATATATTTTGCTCTGGGCAAACCTTTGTATGCCAACTGTTCCTTGAAAACCATTCCATGCTAACGTAGGTCTATGTTAAAACTGCGGTTGTAATAGCCTGCCAGCGCTTTTTGAGTGATTCTAATATTCTATGACTTGTGGACAGGATATCAAGGTGCGTACATTTCAAACCTGCAAGTGCTCAATTATTAATTATGTCCACTTTGTCTGTAATATATCCATGGCCCATGGTGGGGACTATTCTTAGTTTAGGACTACTGTAGCTAACATGAGAAAATTAAACCATCTTGTCTGTGATGTCATGTGATGTCTCAACTGTGGGTCATAAAATTCCTAATTTATATAGTTTTTATTAGGCTAAATGCTATTTATAAATGTGTGGCATTTTTGGCATCTGACGTCTTATTTATTCCTCATTGGAATGTACAGTATATCTGACCTGAATGTACAGTATAGCTGACCTGATCAATACCTTCTCTTGCTCTTAATCAGCAGACTTGCATTGACATTTTTGCACAGGGCATTATTTAAGAGATGCATTTGATAAAAAGTTAAGTATGGGACTCGCACTAGCCTCGCTCTGCCTTGGGCTTGGTCTGTTTTGACTCCTGAAAGTCTTGATCTTGACCCGATACACTCTGTCTCGGTCTTGACTTGGTCTCAGTTCAGGCGGTCTTTACTACAACACCAGTTATGGCGCTAGTCTGGATTGCGGCACTAGTCGAATTTGTGTAGGAATACGTTTTATAGATTTTTGGCAATCCTTTTTTCTTCCTAGGAGGAGATAGCTAAGGACCTGTTATCTGGGGACTATGAAGAGGAAACCCAGTCTTCAGCTGATGATCTGACCCCATCAGTTACTTCCCACGAAGCCACTGACTTCTTCCCACGAACACTTCGATGTAAGTATAAATGTGAAATGGAGGTTTACAAAGCCCTACAGATCCAGTATGCCAGGCCAACTTTCTTTTCCAGTATGCCAGGCCAACATTTTATAAAGAATTTATTTTCAACTAAACCAGCACTTAAATTAATCTCTTTAGTAAGACACGTCTATGAATATTTAGTGCTTCCATTGTTGTGTATGCCATCATGTTCTGTTCAAACTATTCACCTTATTTCTGAGGGAACCTACTGTTGGACCCTCCAAACTGTGATTTTAAATTGAGCTTTGAAATCACAGTTTGAGGGGCCATTCATTTTACTTTCGTGGTCGTGTCTGTGAATTGTTAGAGTACTGTGTGTGTGGCAGAGCCCTTCATAGGTCTGATTTTGTAGACCGCATCACAGTATTTAGCCCATCATCATTCATTTAATACAGCATGCGTAGGTTACCATGCAGCCATGGTAACCTTTACTGTTTTTCACTTCCCCTCGATGCTCAGAGAAAAACGATAATATCAGGTTTATTCTGTGCCATGGTTGGCTAGTTAACAAATGCAAACTACTTGTTAAAAATATATTGCAAAAAAACTGTTAGTTGCTAATAGTTGCTAACCGGAAACGATTAACATGATCCGTTATTAATGCACTATGAATCATGGGAAATATCTCCGATCAGGAATAAGGTGGATATGTAGGAAATGTCACTGGATGCTAAGCTGTTGTCTGTGATCAACTTGTCAGCCAACGCCATCTCTGATGGTGATAAGGAGTCCGAGTGTGATGAAGATGGTCCAAGCCCAGAAGACTCCAGGAAGGTAAAAAAATATTTATAGATTAAACATTTTATAAAGAATTTATTTTCAACTAAACCAGCACTTAAATTAATCTCTTTAGTAAGACACGTCTATGAATATTTATTGTAGGTGTTCTGATGTTGGACGTATATATTCTTTCCCTAGGAAATAATGGTAGGAACACAGTACCAAGCAGATGTCCCTTCTTGCCTTTGTCACTATAAAGATGGCGAGAAAGGTGAGTGCTGTTTTGTATGCGTTAACTGTATGTATATATGTACAGTATATCACAAAAGTGAGTACACCCTTCACATATTTGCAAATATGTGAAAATATCTTTTCATGTGACAACAATGAAGAAATGACAATTTTCTGCAATGTAAAGTAGTGATTGTACAGCTTGTAGAAC
>JAODUK010000024.1:1110461-1124564 GCA_027564635.1 Typhlichthys eigenmanni
TCACATGAAAAGATATGCTCACATATTTGCAAATATGTGAGGGGTGTACTCACTTTTGTGAGATACTGTATGTATATGTGTATTATCCTTTATTACTCTGAGAATTTTATGGTTGCCGTGACTTTCTCGTTCATTGTTCCGCTCCTTAAACAACCAGCCATTTTTTTGTTACTTTTTTAAATTGAATACAGACTACAATATTTTTCTAAAACTAGAAAATAATATTAATGGTAAATACTGTATAACGCAACACTATCAGCTGGATAAGCTGTATAACTCAGCTTGTTGTTCACAATACAAGACAGGCAGGCGCAGGAGGAAAATAAACTAGGGGTGAACCTGAGCACACAAGTAGTGTAGTGTGTGCTGTATGCAAGACAAATAATACTTTTCTTGTTTTTTACAGCATATGAAGATAATGACCAGCTACTTTGGAGCCCAGATTTGTTGCCGGAAACCAAGGTTAGAGGCTTTCTGTCTGATGTGATTTCACGAACGACAGATGACAAGGTGATAAATGACAAATCTGGGATGCACGTGAAAGACAATGAACAGGTCAGTCACCTTTCCTTTTTTTACATTGTACTTGACAATAGTATTCAGTAGTACCGTTTCTCTGACTGAGACGGTTTGGACCGAGACTTAAAGGTCCACACTGATTCAGACAACTTTATTGGTCCCAAAAAGGTCAATTAATTTGCACCTTACCCAGTCCATACACACAACAAACTCAATAGACAAGGGTTAGTGTTATGTCGGATACAAATCGGCATAGTAAAAAGTGAAAATAATTAACAGAATTTTTAAGTGATGTAACCATCATCCGCAGAAGGAATGAAGGTATTAATGGAGCGGTTGGTTTTCCTATAGGGTTCATAATGCCAGCCTGAGGGCATTACAGTGAACTTACTGGACCGAACATGGTCAGGTTGGATGATAATTCCCTTTGCTTTCTGGACCACCTGTGTCTCCCAGAAGGGCCTCAAGTTTCTTGGCTGGGCTACACTTAACTTGAAGCAGATTTTCACATTGCCATTCAGGCGCTTCTATTACGTTGGTATGAGTTGTAGGATTTAGGACATTTTGTTGGCTGGGCTTCTTAAGGGGATGTGTGGGTGTTGGGATTTCCAACTTCGCGGGTATTTGCTGATTGAGTGAAATCATTGTATTTACCCAGGTGATGTATGTAAACAGCTTAGCTAGAATATTGTAATTTTGAAAAGTGCCTAAACCGGAATGTAGTATGCATCTAAATGACGTAGCCATTAACTTCATGGATGGGCTGCAAGGTTTTTAATATTTTCAGGTGTCCACCCCTAAACAATTTGTACACAATCAACATTAAGTCTCAGTACTCTTAGTCAACATAGGTTCTTGATCTTTGTAAGAAGTTATGTTTTTATTATATATTGTCACATTATTTCATATATTTTATTTCCTTCTAGGCTTTATATGAACTTTTAAAATGCAGCTACAACACTCTTGAAGCACTTGAGAGATATTGCAGTCACATAAAGTCCTTAAAAGGTAAGTAAACCTGTAAATAATTTGATAGAACATTTCTAATACTTAACTCTTAGGCTTTCAGTGTCAGAAATAATTTACATTCTATAGGGGAAAATGTTATGAATGTTTACCTTAGTGTATTTCTATATTTATAATTATATTTAAGTTAAGATATTACTTGGATCTCAACGGAATGTCTAACTTTACAGCAGCAAATGGAAGGAAACCTAATATAGATAGAGATGTACATGTATAAATATAATATGATAATACATCCTTCTTGTATCCCCCCCGAAGAATCACCTCCATGGTCTGAAGAAGAATGCAGGAACTTTGAACACGCACTACAGATGTATGACAAGAACTTTCACCTCATTCAGAAACACAAGGCAAGTCTTGCTGTGTGACTTGATGCCATGCATGAAGCTGGAGAAGACTGTCTCTGACCAGGTCACTGTTCTCTTCCTCAGGTCACAACACGAACGGTAGCAGAGTGTGTGGCCTTCTACTACATGTGGAAAAAGTCAGAGCGCTTCGATTTCTTTGTGCAGCAAAACCGCTTTGGGAAGAAGAAGTACAGCAGCTATCCCGGCGTGACGTAAGTCGGCTCCTTAGCCTCTCTAGAGTAACATTTCAGTTATTGTAACGTAGGCGTATTCTGCGTGGGTGTTGTTGAAGCTAGCTAGCCAAGCTAACTTGTTAGCAGTCCTGTTTGGGACTAGAATGGCGGTGTTTGTAGTATTTGCAGCCTGCCTGCATTGAAATGAGTTGATTGGATTAGTCATTACAGACAATGTAAATGGTACCACCAAATGTCCACGATTACTGCCTGTCAGTGAAGGTGGGTGGGTGGCGCTGTCAACGTTTTAATTTCTGGTCGTTTTTGCCAGAATGCTAGACAACTTAAGCCAAACGCAACACATTTGTACTGTATGTGAGCGTTTTACACCTTACTTTCCCGCCAGGAAAGTGTTATGTATTTCTTTATTTTTGTTCTTCAGCGACCTGATGGACAGGCTAGTGGACGAGGCGGAGGGGCTGGCGGTGGACAGCTCCTCCTCGGTGTGCTCAGGGGGAGGCGGAGGGGGGAGGATGGAGCCTACCACAGACCAGCATCTCAGCCTGCTCAACTCCATCACTGCTAGTGACCTCACAGGTGAGTTGAGGCAGTGTGCTCTGTAGCCATGTCTAATTATGTATAATAATAATAATAATAATAATACTATTATTATTATTATTTAATAAAAAAAAATAAAACTCTTGAAATGGCACTAGAACATGCACTTTGTCTTACGTTTTGTTAAACACATTTTTATTGTATCTTGAAACATAGGCCTACTGTACCTCTTTTCTACCCAGTATTTTAACATGTTTTATGTGGGGGTCACAATGGGCAAGCAGAGCCTTCATCCATGGTGACAGTTGACTGGAAAGATGCAGGCTAATAAATACATTAGTAAGGCCGCGTTCAGCCTCTTTTTCTTTTCTTTTACATTATAACACTTTTTGGGTTTCTTTATCGGTTGCGAAAAGTTCAACATCTCAGTAGAAAGCGCCCTACGTTATCTGCTTTTTTTGACAGTTCACCAATCACAAGTGCGTAGTGAGATCTGGTGTTTCCCATAACAACCGTTCCAGCTGCCTTTCTTTTTCTACATGAAAAATGCCCAGGCCAGCGCTTTTACAAAACAAATCAAAGAAATTACATCTGAACGCGGCCTAAATTAATACAGTTTGACTGTACAGGTGAGCTAGACATATTTTTAATACTTGAATAATAGAACTACTCTAAACTAGCCACTAGTCACTAGCTCCGCTCGCAGAAGACTACTGTGTTGAAATTTGCAGTGCAGCACCATGCATTGTCTCAACGACTCTAGCTTCACAACCTGTCTGTCTGCAGTCGTACCTTACAGTACAACTGCATTTAATATCATTCACAATTGTGCCGTCGGGTACCGGGTTCCTGACTCTTCACCTTTTGTTTAAGTTGGGCTGAATAGTATTTTGTTAGGCTAAACTAGCTACGGTAAGGAAATTAGCTAGCTTTTTATGCTGCATTGTCTGTGGTGAAAAGCTTTACCTGTCATACATAATCAATATAAAGTGAAGAGTTTCATAACGCTCTCGTCCCGCTGCCTGTGAATAACGGAGCTGTATTGGCACTTGCCACTGTTGTGCTGTAGGCTACTGTAACTGTTCATCTTCCGAATATGAAGCGGTCAGATTCTTTTTTTTTATGAGAAAGTGACACCTAAGCCGACTATTTGCAAAATTAGCCGCTAACGTTCAATATATTTGAACGTTTTCTTGATCATCCAGAAATAGAATACTCATTGTCTCAACTGTTGGGTAATGCATGATACGGTTTTAAGTCGAGATTCAAGTCAGATTTATTTCTACAGATTTGAATCCCATTACAGTCTCAAAGTGCTGCACAGGCCCATATTTCCTATGGAAACAAACAACACACCTTTTATTTTCCTCCTGTTTGCAAGGAAGAGCTTCCTAAAACAAAAGCACTTGGGATATGCCAACTATATACCAATAATGATTATTTGTATATATTTCCATTCCAATGTCTGCATATTTGAGCTGTAAACATATTGGCTAGAAGTCACTCGTAAAAAAAATATGTGAGGGGTGTACTCACTTTTGTGAGATACTGTATATCATTAATATATAAAGAGTATGGAAGAAAACGTAAAAAAAAATTTCATGAAATGTTGCTATTCATGGTGCCTATAGCTGGAATAAAATGACAGATTCCTTATTTGATTTTGATGTGATGTCATAATTAAACTTATGCCTTATATTATAGCACACTAATTAACAAGACATTTTGAAAAGGGCACTTCATATCAAAAAATTTTGCTGGCCCCTGCTATAGCTTATCGAAATACTGGAAAGAAGTTTTTGAAAAAAATTATATTGCACTATATATTGAATTATTGTCCAGCCCTAATTGGAAATAGCCTAAAGTTGGTATAATTTTTGTAATTTTTAAACGATGTAATAAAATGCCCCAATTACATACTATATCATACAAACCGCATATTTTGTCATGATTCATAAAGTAGGCTAGGTTTATTTAGAAGCTGTTATTAAATCTATATTTTGGTTCATCTACATAGTTTGTTTAGTATTCTGTTCTCATGGTTACCTCAAAACGAGACGCATCGCTACCGTGACTCTGCAGTATATTTGCCTTTCACATGAAAGGAGGGCAGGACGGAGAGCGGGATTCCACTTCCCATGTGAAAAGCCCTCTACCATTTCAGATTGTCCTACCATAGTGCAAAATTATTTTGGATGTTTAATAAATATCCCCAGATTACGTTAAAAATTATAATAAACCGCCGTTAATAGCCGGGAAATTACGGTACACTTTATTTGGTTTGCTAATTTTAATAGCCCAACAATAGGCTTAGGTTCACGTCAGGTCGTCAAGTGCGAACATCAAACCAAAGTTTACATTTGGCTTCAATACCTCATGATCAAAAAGTGCAGAGAAGACTGCAACAATGAATTCCGAATGGTGTAAAAAAAAAAAAAATCGTCCCAATCAAAATGTCTAATCATTGCATCCCTATGCAGCACTCCGTAATGATCCACAAATATAAGGAATAAGTCAAAACTAAATTGTCTTTCAAAAGAGTTGCTCAAAAGTTTAGTAATAACTAAATATAACACCATGAACCTATGTTAATTAAGCTGTGTTGCCTATTTGCTAAATAGAGTGTGAAACCTACCTGTCTTAAAGGGACAGTAATGAAAATATGACAAAACAAAGCAGGTTTACAATCACTTAAGTGCTTGCTAGACACCAACATAGTTATTGGCTCAAGAGGTGACAAGTATTCCTTCCTATAGAGACTAACCTTAAGGGTATTTGCTAAGGAAAGACGTATCTCCATACAAGAAGTGGTTTTTAACTTTTCAGAGGACTGAACAGAACATGTTGTGATTAATAGGCCTTATATTTGTCAAAGCTTACGTACTCATAAAACAATAAGCATAGCCTAGGTCATAGCTTAAGTTGGTAAAGCTTTGTCAGAGGGTGAGGATAGCAGCAGTAACCCAAAACGGCTCCTTTTTCAATACCAGGAGAAGTGACCATTCAATCCAAGCTACCATATGCATTTAATTTGTGCAAATGATATTCTGCCAAGAAAATAATGTATTCCAACATTTTATATAGGCTTATTGAATTGCCATCAGATGCTATATCGTAGAAAAATACTCTGTACCTCCTACGCAAGCAAGTTGAACCTCCTGTTTGCCAAGCACACCTGGTATTCTAAACAGTTGTCCAAGGTTGGCAGGTCTGCATTACACATGTAATCGCTGTAATGCTTGGCAATATGGCATTAATATATGTTTGACTTTGAATGTCGCTATAGAAAAAGCAGTGAGGGTAACAAAGCATAAACAAAGTACATCAGTTGGCAACATTTCCCCTGATTGTCTTTGCTTTTCCTCCAGCTCTCAGTAACAGCGTCGCAACAGTGTGCAGCCCTGCGGAGGTGGGCTGCCTGGACTCCTACAGCTTTCCTCCCCTGGACAGCCTCCACCGCGCCTCCTTGAATCACGAGGAGAACATGGGCTTCCCTTCTAACAGAGCCGAGCCGGACTGCCTCAACATGCTCGATGCCGGCTTCTACCACTCGGACCTGGGCCAGTTGGGAGGGGTGTGCGTCGGCAAGGACTGCGAGCGACCCTCCAAGAGACTTAAACTGGCGCTGCCCGACTCCTTCATCAGTGACATCTCGGTGGGGAATCTCGGCGTGGACTTTGAGGGGCGCCGGACGACGACGCACCACCATCGAATCACGGGAGCCAAGATGGCGGTGTCGGTCACAGACTTCGGGAGCCTGGCGGGCACTGGAGAACCCAATGGGTTCCTGGGAGCGCACACACGGCACCACACACAGCACACTGCAGCACTCCAGTCAGAGTGATCTTCCTCATCTCCTTATCCCTCATTCCCTTTTAAAAACCCACATCCTGCTTGTACATAAGACTCAGCTCACTGGAGGATCTGATTTGTTTAAATTCTATATATATATGTACATGAATATACTTTGTTTTCACTTTTTGTGTAATATGACATCAGTGATGTCTATCATATAGAACTAAAATCTTGATTTTCTCTCAAGAGTTTATATAGCCATTTACTTTTTTATTTTGAGATGTTTATTGTCCATGTAAAATGGGGCCCAGAGGCTGCAGTAGGAGAGTTTTCCTCCTTTCCTCACATCCTCGTCAGTTATGACTCTGCCATTGTATTCTGCTGCCAAAAAACTTAAGTTTAATTTTCTGCCTTTCATTTTAAGCATTTAGTCTTTGAATCGGTACAACTTTTCGACGAGTGTTTAGTTTACACGTGTGTGTGGGCGCGCGCGCCAGAAAAAAGTGAAATCGGTTAACATGAAGAAGGTTGTAGCAAGGAGCACTTCAGTTGCTTTGTTTTGGTTTTCTTTTGTTCCTACCTGTGGAAGCTTGTTAAGTAGCTGCTTGCTTGTTACCTTTTTAACTGTAAAATGTGGCTAATCTGGGTTATGGGAGTTATTTTATATTATGTAACTTTTTATTGGTTCAGAATTTAAGAAGGAAAAACTCTTAGCTTCGTATATCTGAAACACTTTGAAGCATGTAATCGATAATACAGGAGCTGCTAGGCAAAATATAATGTGATAAAGCGTCCTGGACAAGCAAGCAGTAGTTGTCGTAAGAGAGGCTTGCAATGTTAGTCGAAAAGTAAACTCGTAATCAGACATGTTAAGGGGTTGGCTCATTTTTAGGCAAGTGTGGATATCTTGTTCTGTGTTAAATATCTACTAGCAGTATTATTTCTTTAATTCTGATTGGCTTTTTTTTTTCAATTTATTATAGTATCTATTCCAGATTATGTACTGTGGGGCCCTAGTAGCAGATATTTTGCTGTGTTCTTTGACTGAATAGCATAATTGTGAATAGTCAACTTTTTTTTCCTCCTTGGAAGTAACTGTCATGTGAATGAATGCAGTAGCATTGTTAACTTAATTTATCTATGCATTGTGATATGAGTAGTTTATTTTTTATTTTAGTTTTCCCCCTCCCAGGGGTGGTCTGCTCATATATCCAATAAGCCACAACTGTGTGTGTTTGTGTGTATACAGACAGGATTTTTGGCTTAATTTGAAATGAGCGGTTTAAAGATGTTTCCGGGTCTGGCATCAGATGGTCAAATTTTGCTATTCATGTTAATAATTAGCAAGTAGCCTTTAAAAGTCTAACTGACCTCTTACACTTGTGAATTGTGTCGATACAAAGGTTTTAATTTGTCAAATTCCTTGTCAAAAGGCAATAATGTGTAGATGTGTACAGAATTTTTTTTTTTCTTGACAGACATACCGACACTAGAGGGCAGTCTAATCACGCATGCCAGTGGTCTCGTCTCAAAAACGTACCACTGAAAGACTTGATATTACTCAATGTTGCATTTGCATTCACAATGTGTAGTCGCATAGACTGGACACTTACCCTCTCTTTGAGAAGATAAAATATATATATTTTACATGTTGTCAATATTGTTTGTCTTTAAGGTAAAGGGATGGCTGCTGTTGTCTGTGGGGAGAGAGTCTTAACTAAAATGCAATGTGCATAACGCAGTAAGTCCTCAAAGCTCTCCTAGCTTTAGCCGTACATTGATATTTATTTCACCTGTGGTTTGTACAAAGAGAAAAATCTGAATGTAAAGGCCATTGACTTAAGTAGCTAGTAGAAGTAGGTTTTCCACCACCCTGTGATCTCAAAAATGTGATATTTTATTGATATCTACGGTATCAGAATTGTGTGTGTAAGCAAGCACTAAACAAATTTATTTTATATTTTGTATTGTGTTTTGAAGTTCAAAAATGTAAAAAAGAAATAAGATAAGCAGTTGTGGTTTCAAGAATAAACTTAAGTCTTTGAAAAAGAAAATGCCGCTTTGTGAATAAAAACCTTCAAAACATAAAATGTATAGACAATCAAAACAGTCATCAGAAGTGTTCAAGAAGCCATCTTTATTGTTTATAAAATTGTAAATAACATTTTTTTTTCCCCCTGTTCTTTTGTTAAAACATTATTTTGTATTTTCTGTTGTACTTTAATATCTTGTGTACAGATCCAGAAATAAAGATCTGGAAAATATTCTGAGACCCTTGAATTTCTTTAAAATTTTCTCGTAGTCTGTCACGTTTCAGAATGTGTTGCATATTCAATTACGTGTGCAAATAAAAGTAGCAACTAGTAGGATAGAGGGAGCTCAAAACAAGTTAAAACGGTAACTAATGTTGAATTGGTACTACCTGCAACTTTTATGTCTTGTTGGAAACTTTGGTACTTAACACTGCAGCTGTCTCAAGTCAGGGCTATACTAAACCTTTAATTTTCTGATTCAAGGTGGTATAGGGACATATTCCTAACCTTTCAACCTTTAGGATTTCAGTATTGGCTTCTTAGTTGCACCTAGATCAATCACATATACTCTTAATTTAGTGCATAGTGGAAAAAAATATACAAGGGACAATTTTCTTCACAAAAAAGGTGCAAAAGGGAGCAACTGTAAGATCAGTGTTAAAACCGCACCTGTAAATTCAGGGCTAATCTCTCACTGATTACATTTTAAACCCCATCCATTGCATTAAACAGCATTAAAAC
This sequence comes from Typhlichthys eigenmanni, assembly GCA_027564635.1. Classification (NCBI taxonomy): domain Eukaryota; kingdom Metazoa; phylum Chordata; class Actinopteri; order Percopsiformes; family Amblyopsidae; genus Typhlichthys; species Typhlichthys eigenmanni. Next base: position 1,119,654 of record JAODUK010000024.1, read on the forward strand.
GTTACCGTGGCCTTTTCACAGGTATGGGTAGTGTAAGGAAATCCTCTGCCAGCGTCACTTCTACTCCACTACCTTGTAGAGCTTCTTCAGCTTGTCTCCTGAGTTCACCAACGCCATCTTCTTCCCCTTCCTTCTGCAGGGCATACGGCTTGTATCGCTGACTAAAGTGGTACAGTACCAACCGTTTAGCACAGCAGGCCAGAGCGACCGCGGCTGCCATTTTAGGTGTACTGTGTCCATGGTCCACTGCTTTGTCATGATACTCATTCCCCAGGGTGGCTTCATGAACCAAAATGTCTGCCCGGTTGCATGCTATCATCGGTGCTTCACCAATGACTGAGCTACAGTCCCCCAGAATGCAGACCTTTCTCCCTGGAATGGCATCTTCTAGTACCTCACTAGACAACACTACACGCCCGGTCGCTAGTGTCACTGATTCCCCTGCTTTTAGGCGCCCATAAAGCGGCCCAGGTTTCAGCCCTAGAGAGAGTCAAACATTAATCATTTATTTTCAGTATTCATGTCTGTCATTTTATAAAGGAATTAAGATTTTCATTTGACCCCAAAAGGTTTGTGAACCATACATTTAGAGAGAGAAAGAAGAGCTGCTTGTTCACGAGTGTCACTCTTAGATGAAGGCACAGAGACACAAAGATGTGTCACTAGAAACGCGTCGCCAGCAAAGCCATTGTTTTCCTGTGGTATGGCTCGATTGGCATGCACTTTATTCTGTTAAAATATTCTCAACTTTTCAGCACAAGGCGCAGTCACTAGTCAATGTGACAGTTGGGCCCAGGCAGACATTCTCTTTGGCACAGGCTGTGTAATCAAATCGCTTTTGAAGCGGCCGCGCATTTAGGCGATAAAATTTTTTTTTTTTTTTTTGTGTGTGTGTGTGTGTGTGTGTGTGTGTGTGTGTGTGTGTAGCAAGAAGCATTTGTTTTGATTTGAGACGCTGGTGCGCTCAATGTGACATCTAGTGGTAGAAAGTAAAGAGTCACTTTAGATGTACTTTACCTAGCTCCTTTAATAGTTCAGTGTTCAGCCTGCCTGGTCGATCGTGCTCCTGAATGGAGAAACCAAAAGAGGGGATGCGGTGGAACAGCCTGAAAGCCTGGACCACAAACCTCTTGTCTTCAAAAAGAAGGTAGCAGCCACTGGTGACATCCAAGGAGATGCTCCTTCCCGGCTGCTCTTGTGGGTGTAGAGAACCACAATCTGCAGTTACCTGGAAAACAAAGCCAAAAATATAAATAAAAACACAATTGTAACAAGATCCAATGTAGCTACAACCTGCTTAACTGGAGCACTGGAGTGCAGAGGATGGGGATGCAGTGCCATCCTGTTACATACTATTAGGAAACACTCTTTACTGCAAAATGCATGAACTCACATATACTGTACATGACAGGCACACTACCAAGCGCATGAAGGGAATTGGAGAAAAACAAATGCAGTATATGGCTACTGTGATTGATAACAGGTTCTGCTTTCATGATAATATAATGCAGATGCCATTGGTAAGAAGGTTCAACATTTTTATTTCTTGAGAAAGATTAACTCTCTTAATGTGTGCAGCAAAATGATGATTGTTCTAAAGAACCTTTATTGTCATTGAAGACTTTTTGTATGGTGGCGTGATTTGGAAACTTTAATATGGCCAACAAGAATAGGCTTGATCAGCTTGTCAGAGTTAAAGGGGTGAACCATGTAGGCTACAGCTCTCTGATCTCTACTGGCAAGTCATTAAGGAAGGCTCATGCCAGATTGGTCAGTATTGACCACCTGCAGAGGAAGTATTGTATGGGCTTCTACTAGAAGATAGAGAGTGCTAACTCAAAGAACAAAAAATAAATAACTAAATAATACATCTAATTCTCATTTGTATGGCAATGAATAGTCAGAATTATCATTAATTATTACATAAAGCCCTTTAGCACTGAGAACTGTATTGGAGTGTTGTTTCTGTGTCTTGTCTGGTATGTTGTCTTTCATGTTTTATATTTATGAAGGATTGTATGTGTTTTTACACCTGGCTGGATGGGATAATGCAATTTGACATTATATAAATTGATCTCTCCAAATGGTTCTCCAGTAAAAAGTGAATGATCGGCCCAGCACAAACCTCATCACTAAGCTGTCCTTCTGGAGGGCTCTGATCGGGCGTAGGCTCCAGCTCATGTACTAGGGTAGCATGCAGAAGCATAGATCATAAATTAATAGGTTGAATAGAGCAAAGCAGATCACAACAGAGTATGTTACCGTATGCTCCATAATCCATATTAGATTCCTTTCACACCTTTACATGTTGGTAAATAGAAAACAAATCAAATTATTAGGTAATAAAGTCGAAATACTATTTAGTGATATGTTTAGTTAGTAGGCAAGACATTATTGCTGTGTAGAGAGCATATCCCTTAGTCTCTCAAATGATGTGTATAAATGATATAGCTAGTCAGGGTGGTGTGACATCAGTTTGTGCCAATGTCTCAACAGGGTACACTGTAATATCCAGCCATACATTAACTTCACCATGTCCACCTGACATAATTTTATACATAGAGATCTACGTTGGACCACAGCCCAGACAGGACCTACCTGTATAGGGGAAGAGCATTTGTGACCCAGTTAGGCCTAGAGTCACCCTCAGGAAGTGTCTGAGGCCCCTGGGACCATAGACTTCCACACAGGGCAGTGGTTCGGTGGGGCTCGGGTTGGTATTGAGGCTCACAGTGCACAGAAGACCAGGCAGGCCAAACAAGTGGTCGCCATGCAAGTGGGTGATGAAAATTTTTGTTATTCTGCCTAGATGGAAAAATGTCATACGATATTGTTGTAATGTTTGAATATAAGAGAACATTACTATAAGAGTATCAGAGCAATAAGGCAGTTGAGGCAACCTGCATGTGAATTTGAGCTAATACACTGAACACAAAATGAATGAGAGCGATATATAGATAATATGGAAAGTTTGGAAACCTCCTGACCTGAATTTAAAACTTGCCCAAATACTAAATGTATAGCTGTTGTAGCAGCAGCGATGCGTACTGAACATCACTCACCAGCTCTCAGTTGGCTCTTCATTAACTGGGTCTGAGTGCCCTCTCCACAGTCGAAGAGCCAGCATTCCCCGTCGTTCCTCAGGACCAGAGCCGAGGCACCACGGTGCGGGGACGGATACGCTGATCCGGTCCCCAGAAATGTCAGATCCATTTTCATTTTCCCCGTAAGAAACAAAAAATAAATATCGAAACTGTACACTGAATCGGGTGATGCTTTCACTTGTAAACATAGGCACAGAAAGATGACGTATTGTTTTAAATGACGTGTTTAATTTGCGACCACCCAATTATAAATGACCTTGCGAGACCAGGGTTGCTATAAATCACTTCCGCGTTATGGGACCTTAGTTTGGAAAACATATGTATGGTAGTCGAGAATACAATTACTTTTAGATTTCTTTTACATTGTGACACGAAGCCCACATATGATGTTTGACTATTTAAAAGAATATTATTCAAGTCAAGAAAGTCTGTCGTGAATATGATTGTGAAAATATGTAATTTGTAAGACTACAAACCCAAATGTATGGCTAATGTAATATACCAAAAATTGCTTGTTATAAAGATTGTACATGCTATATATGCCTAATATAATATACAGTATGTCTAAATATTCCCTGTTAACCACACGTTTTTAGCAAGACTCTTCATTAAATTAGTTGCGTTCATGTTTGTCATACCAGTTTATCCTCTTGCAGTCTTCAAAACTATCCACCAGCATAATACAATAAACTAGTTTGATTGAATAAAATGTATAAATAAAAATCTATACAATTAGTAGGCTATATCATAGTTTAAGTGTTGTACAGTAGGCTACCTACAGTAATTACACTGTTATATGCAAACATTTACACAATATCAGGGCACATTGTTACATTAACCAGAAATAAAGAATTGGACAAAGTCAAAACGGTATCATTTATTTTCTACATTCCTTAACAGTGAATATCAAACTTGGCTTTTTGTGGTGGCAAAATATAATGTATATTTGATTACATCTTACATTCAAGGTTTACTCAAAATCATATTCATATGCATATGCATGTTGCTTAGGTGTGTTGCCTCAGTGTGGGTGACCATGCCACCTATATCCAACTTCCAAAGTGTCCAAAATAATCCTATACAAATGGAGAAAAAGCAAAGCAAATTATACATACTACATCTACCATACTAAGTTACTTGGAACAATTTTGATAGAATACCTAAACTATCTCAATATGCTTCTCAAATATAAACATCTGTCAGGTGTAGCGCCACCTATTGACGAAAAAAAAATGTGTGCTTCCAAAGAATGTTGTTGTGATTATGCTGGTCAAGTTTCATTAAGTTTGGACAAGGAAATCATAAATTATAGGCCAAATAGTAATTTTGGGCCACACCTTCAAAGTTGATTGGTGCACAAATTTGAAATGGAACATCAGACCAAAATTCTTTTATACAATATTTTGTCAGCATGGTCTGTAGATGAAATGTACCAATTCAAATCGAGCAGTCAGGGAATACGGGGAACTAAAAGTTGTTTTTTTTAACCCTTGTGTCGCCCTCACATTTTACAAACGTGGACTGGGCCCCCTCCTCCAGCCCCGTGTGCCACTAAAACACGCTGGCCTAGTGGTCAAGGAGGCGGGCAGCTGTTCCGAGACGCTCGGGTTCGAATCCTGTGCCCTTCAGAGGCTAAACTGCTAAGCTGAGCTAAGATGAGCTAAGCGGCCGGCCTGCCTTTTGTTGTTCTTCTTCTTCTGCTGCTGCCGCAGCAGCAGCAGCGTCGTCAGGCTTCACCCGAGCTTCACCCGAGCCCGCGATCGGCACACGCCGGACACAACACGTTGGTGCACGTTTTGCACACATA
>JAODUK010000024.1:1124664-1143647 GCA_027564635.1 Typhlichthys eigenmanni
GGCGTGCACCCACAGCATATGGACAGCGAGCTCGTGTTTGACACGTTTTGTGCCGCCGTTTGTTTACCATAAATGACATTGGAGACATTGAGGGAATCATGTGTCAATGGGTCTTTCATTGATTAGAAAGTAAAATAGTCTACTAAAGAGGACTGTTGTTTTCGTTACTAGGCTATTTACAGTAATCTACATGTGATGTAGTGGCCTATTTATTTTGGCCTAAAATTTAGCCATGCGTCTTTTTAATTATTTTGAAACAATTAGCCTAGACATATTTAAATCAAAAGCCTGCCAAACAGTCATAGTTAAATATTACAAATATATAATTGCTTAGATTATATCTTAAATTGCCTTTTTATTATTTGTTCTACAATCAATAAAAATAATAATGTACCGTATAATACGGGACAATTAAGATAATGCAGACAATATCAGGTTCATTAAATATATTTAATCTCGTTTCAATTTAATATATAAGATAAAATAGGCCAAGAATAAAACACATCTCTAGATAGTCAGACCTGATTATTATCTTAATGTGAGATCAAATTATCAAAAAAGTGTAGACCACTTATATTTTATAGCCTAAGACAAGAAACAAACAATAACTTTTCGTTTGCGTTTTTATTCTCTAAATCAAATCAGCATGACAATTAATGGCAAAATGCTCGATTTTCATGAAGAATCTATTGGTTATAAAAAGCAAATCAAATGAAAAATACAATAAATACATGTCCATTTATCTCATCCAGTGAAAGCAAGACACACAAGTTCGTTCGAAATGGGTAACCGATAAAAAAGAGGCTAATCAATATTGGCTACTTTAAATAGGCTAATGTCAAATTGGCAGTACTACACTAGCAGACAAAACAAAACAATGTTTATGGTTTGTAAATGTTTCTCAAGCCTCTGGCTTGCTTTGTTTAAAGTGCACATAATTAACTTTAGAAGTCGTAAAACAAATGTAATCAGGGTATAAACAAATACAACAACGACAATCAAGACATTAAAACTATAAAGGTAAATTGTAAATAGCATACATTATAAAATTTCAGCAATTACCATTGACAAGTATTTTTGCGGAAGACAGTTTTTTGGTCAGAGAAACGTGGATGCCCGTGGCAGTGCTGCACGCGACATGGCAAAGGGGTCTTCCAACCACGTCTCCATGGAAATGGGATAATCGATTGGCAAAACCAAATTAGGCCTATCTGACATACAATTAACCCTTAGACGACTTATTGACTAACCACGATAAACCAGAATCCTTAAAACCCAGAAGAGTTTTATTATAACGGGGAAGCAAACTTTTTACCGACTAAAAAAGTATTTTTGCAAAACTGTAAACCTAGATCTATTTGTCTGATTGACACGGTTAAAAGTCCCTTGGTCTTAGGCTATATGCTATTAAAAAATTGTCTGTGGTGTAGCGTTTTCAAAATGAAGCTTTGTGTTGGTGAAGGTCGTCTTCTTCACTGTGGAGCTCCATCGGCATCTCATCTGAGTCACTGAACTGTGAGTGGGGTGAAAACTCGCCATCGCTTCGTGGCGAATGTTTCCCTCCATTCCCAACCGCACTACCGGCTCCGGAGGAAGAAGATGGCGAGGAGGAAGGAGAATGGGAACGCATCGCGTCTTCCATCATAACTGAAAAGGAGCCGTCGTCGAACGAGTTGCGGAAGGGCATTCCACTGATCTGAACAGGTAAGCCGCTACCTTGGACAGATACTGTCGCCGCCCTCCGACAGGTTGTGACAGACTGGTTTGTTTTGTCTTTCGCTGCGTCAAAGCCTGTAGTGGTTGAATGCATTAGGTCAGAGTTGTTATTGTTGTTACTGTTGTTGCTGTTGTTGTTGTGGTTGTTGTTGTTGTTGTTGTTGTTGTTGGGCGCAGAGACTGGACCTTGGAGTAAATCTGCCAACGCGTTGATATAAATCTGTGCCATTTGGAGAGTTTCATATTTGGAAAGCTTCTTGTCGTTGTCAAAAGCCGGGATAACGCTTCGCAGCTCGTCAAATGCGTGGTTCAGCCCGTGCATGCGCCTCCTTTCCCGTGCGTTTGCGGCCACGCGCCTCTGTTTCTGGACGCCGTTTGCGGGCTTGCTGGAGGGGGCTCTCTGTCTCGACAGGGGATCTTCACCGCTGCTTGAAGTGCCCTTCAGCCGGACCAGTTCCCTTACTTTAAGGGAGGAAGAAGAGGTGCTTTTTGTGTTTTTTCTGTAGCTGTGCGGGCTGGGGTGACCTGAAGACGCAGGGGAGCCACTCTCTAAAAAAAGAAAAGAAATGTAGAATAAACGTTTAACGGGACTGCCCATTTTACACCACAGGCCTAAAGGGCAATATGCATTTAACATCAAGATGTTACAACAAACAATAATAAGGTGTGCTGCACGGGTGTTAGAGATGAGATGCTACTGTACATGTGTCAGCCGGACCATTCTCACCCTGGTAGGATTCGGTGCTGGGACATGGCGAGTGAAGCAGGTAGTCAGGGGAAGAGGCGTGTGCCGCGCAGGTGCCAGGGAGCTGCATCGGAGCCAGCCAGGCGCGTGGGTCAGTGCCGCTGTCCACCAGCGTCAGGCTGGGCGGGTAGCAGGGCTCCTCGCGATGCTGCTCCCCTCCGCGCGCCGTAAGGATGCCCATCTCCCGCGCCTCTTTGCTCCAGTCGTTCACGCTCAACACCTCCATTTGTTTTAAAACCTCAACAGGTAGCCAAGACGTTTAAAATTAACTACAGTTCGCTTAATATATCAAATCATTTGCAGACGCGCTTCTTAAGCGCAGTTTGAATGAGTGTCGCGTGCGGGACTGCGTCTCAAGGTCTTAAGGCGAGGCGTCGGTTTAAAAAGCGGCACGCGCCTGGAAACCCCCCTCCTTGCGCTGGTCGCGTGTTAACGTCCAATGAGAGCTTTGGTAAACCCGAGAGAGAGGCGATTATGGCCCGCGAATCCAACTGTTTATGATAATGCCACGATTTAAGGAGTGTTCTACGGGAGGGAGGTAAGGGGAACCTCCCCCAGGACGCACGTGGGAAGGTGTTGGCTTTAGGTATGGAGCGTGCACCTACAGAATCTAAGATATTGGCCTACAAGACAGAAAGAAAGTGAGGTATTCCCTTGAATAATTATTAGATCGATTTTACTGCATGCATGCTATATGAATCATTATAAAACGGACAAAGGGATATAACTTTAAGATGTCACCGACTATAGCCTTTGAATGTCTCATATATCTTACTGCAGACATATAAGTTTAGGCTACATCAGAATATTTGCCCTGTATGCCTAAAACAAAGTAATATATAGATATAGGCATATCCTACTCCAGCAAATTCTCATAGTTTGCCAATACCGAGACATCATCTTATAAAAAAACAGTAGACTCAAAGGAATAGAGCAAGGCAAGGCGTTTGGCCAAAAAAGTGCAAGTTGGGGAAAAATTAAATAAATTAACTGACCAAAAGAACTTGCGGCTCCTGCAGGGGCTCGCGCGCTCATTGTCAATTCAGCGCTCTCGTCCATTCTGTGAATGGTAAGACCGTATCCAGTTTCCATTTTTCTTTTGTACTTGCTCTAAAACCTTTTGATCCGGCTCACGGAACGCCCTGTCGCTAAAAAGGGCTTCACATGGAACGGAAATATGAGCAGGGGTCTCACTCGCGCTCAGCAGTGCTCCATAGGCTGCTGACACGAGCTGTGTGACGCGCAACTACAGAGAAGTGATGCAGGCATGCACAGCCGTATACCCATGAATTATATATCATCTAAATATCTTTCCACATTTTAGCATGGCCCTTTCACCATAAACACTGCAGACAGACAGAGACATGTATTTACATAATAGATATAACATTAAATAGGAAATTACTTTTCTGATTTTCGAATAGCCTAATTTATACAAAATGAATAAGCCTAAGGCCCTATATTAGTAATACATCTGAATTTATGTACCACTTATTTCTGAAGAATTTAAGAAAGTTTAACTTTGGCCATATATGGAAAATCATCATTAGACAGAAAAGGCATAGACAATATTTCGGTCTAACTCGCTAACCGTGGAAGACCAACGCAATTTCAGGAGAAAAAAAAAAGGAATAATAATCTTTTCAATTTTTATTCATGTATTCATCATCGGGACGTCTTACGAGCGAGCAGCCTGGCGCCTAACGCTCGCCCCCTCTTGCCCCCTCTCACCACCTACAAGCCCCCATCCAACGGGCCTGGCTTGGTTCCTGAAGCTGACAACAGGTTGGATATTGTAGCTTGCGATTATTAAAGTGTCGCAGCGACAATGGTGAGTCTATGTTCCATTGGTCACGCCTGAGGGACTCTTTGGGAGAGGGGCACAAAATGTGTCCCCGTGGGGAATTCCATTCCACTGCGCAGAGGAGTCTGCGTGCTGCTGCTCCTCATTCCTGTCTCCCGGGTAACAGTACGTACGAGGCTGCAGCGAGGGGAGTAGTGGATGATAATGAGTGGTGGAGTATTAATGGCCATTTAATACATAGGTAGGCGACAGACCATGGCAAACGAGGTTTTTACTTGTGTGTAAACTTTAACAGCATAGTCCTACAACTCGAGCTGCACGAAACAAACAACATCAAGATCTACATTAAAGGTTTTGTTGTTGCAGTTGGCCTATCATTATATTTTTAATTAGATATCTAGTGTCCATCGAAAATAACCTGACAGTAGAATATATATTGAGAGATGGAGTAAAATATAGGGAGTGGGATACTGAGAAAGAGAGCAAGAAAGATCCCTCAACATTTATAGATAACATGCAGCTGAACAGTGCCACACGGTGGAAGATATAGGTATTTGTACTCAAGCGCTCCATTGCATTTCAATGACATTGGTCTCAGCAGTCATCTATCCAGCTGTTAACATTCATCCCTTTGATCTGGTATTTAGCCAGGGACAGGAGAGCTTAGCTTGTGATTGAACTTACTGGTTCGTTTTCCATTTCCTTCCCTCTTTGTGTACACATATTAATGCAGACCCTCTGTTTCAACTGGTTTGGAGGGCCTATTGTTTTTTGGTAGATTGTCAAAGACAACAAGTACCATCCCGCTGTAGAAAACCTGTTTATTAGACAAATTATACACAGAAAGCTTTGCCACTTGTAACAGGGGCCCAGTTTGTTCAGTTTTTGAATAATATGCAACACATACAACAAAATAGGCCTATATTAAATACTGTACATACGTTTTTGAAAATTATCAAGTAAATCTGTACGTTCTATGTCTGAAATTAAAAATAAAAATGTTAACACATAGTGCAAGAGCAAGTTTGTGCATGCTTTCTTTTTAATCAACTTGCCACTCGTTATTTAGCCAGGGGAAATTAACTTAGGATAAAATGAGAAAATCATAGTTTGTGTTGACAGTGGGGACAAGGAAAACCCACATGCAGTAGGTCACCGCTAAACTCACCACTAAAGCTTATAATGATATAATATTTTTCTTCTTGTTAAACAAAAATAGCATTGACATGTAAAATATACATTTTAATGTCTCTCATTTATACTAAATAAAATGTATTTATATGTTTGTCTGTTTCCTATTTGTCATTCAGAAGCCGTACTGCAGTCTATAATAAGAAAACAATGCCTATCAATGCTTGCTTCAAAACACTGGCTTGACTGAGTTCTCTACGTACAACAAATTGCGGTTTTTAGTTAAAGATAACAAACTCAAAACTTGTTCTAAACAGCTAATATTATCAATTATTAATACAGTGTTAGTGAAAATGGTTTGGCCCCTTTTTGCAAGCCCAACCCCAATCCAAAAAATACTCTGTTGCTAATGTAGGCTACCATTCTCCTTTACCATTCCCATAAATTATACCGTTTTAATTCATTGGCACTTTAAAAACAAGTTATATAAACAGTATCCTTAAGATTACAGATATTAAACTAAGTGTATAGTGGACTCTTTCCATTATTAAAAGGCAGCCATTGTATTCTTATACTATTGAATGAGCATAAATGACAGCTGTCTCCTCTTGATATCCCAGTGAACCTAAAGTATACAGATAATGTCTCTTAAACAGTTCCAATGGTGAGTGATATTTAAAGTACGACCTGTGGTTGAAAAGGGTTAGCTTAAGTTGACATAAGGCCTACTGTATACCGGAAATGCTGCTGAAATGGTTTATCCTCACCTAAAAAAAAAAAAAAAACTCCATTCAAATGTTGGACCCTTTGACTCAATGGCCAGGACATGGAATTGAGTTGTCATTACCATACAGTCTTTATTCTCTAAAACATTATAGCCATGGCAGCTTAAAAAAAAAGAAATAAAAAAGATTAAAAAAAAAAAAAGAGTAAATTTCAACTGAAAGGTAAACCTTTTAGAGACATAATGGTGCAAAGCATAGAAGGACTACAGCACTCATTTAGCAGTTTTTTTTAAGTTGGCTGAAAGACAATTAGACAGCTGCAGGACAATGTTTTTTGTACGTCCTCACCAAAACACATTCCACGCATTAAAATCTTTTAATAAACCAAACGCAATAAAAGACATAGAATAAGCATATGCTTTTAGAAGTCTGTGAGCTTGTCTTTTAACTGTTTTTTGTTTTACTTATTCAATTCACCTGTTTTAGTATCCCCTTTCAACCATCGTTCTGACAAGTGTGATTGGAATATCTCACCTTGCCTTAAAAAGGCAGACAGGACAGTACAGGTGAGAAGAATGACCAGATCTACATATAATCACTTACAGGTCTGTGGGCACTGGTACAGTGCAGTGGAACTGATGGAGTCCTCAATGCACATCAAAGATGCAATGTTTAAGTATGATGCACCAACGTAGCTTCAGACTGATGCACCAAACTGTAGTGGATCAACGAGATTGTTGTGCTGTAGCATTTCAGTGTCCAGACAATGCACCATACTGGGATGAGGATGTATCTGGCAAACAGTTTTGGGTATAGTCAAACCCCTGCATGGACACACCAAAATCATTATTTCAGATTTAGATCCACAGGTATTGGAGGGTATTTGTAGAGAGAATATTGTGTGATGACAACATCCCAGAAAATGACATTGTAAGGGAAGTTGTAGCGAAATCTTCAGATTCAGAAACACCACGATGTTAAGCAATACAAAGAGCTTGTGGAAGCATCCGCAGTGCCAAGGATAAAGTAATTTTGCATTAAAAAACAAACATTTCCTCTAAAATAGATTATTCCGCTGTCTAGGACTCGTAACCCTAGACACCATGTTGTTATTCCTCAATGACAGATTATTATTCTTCCTGCTGTTGCAGTTATATAAACCAACCCCTGCAAGGTGTAGTTTAGGTTGGCACAGGAATCAGTTTATCTCCAACACACACAAGTCTTTGTTAAACAGAGAAGATACCAAAAAAAGATCTCCCTTCACACATATCCCCAAACTAATCCCAGAAGCAACCACAAGAACGACGACAATAAAGCAAAAAGTCAAGTTGCCCCCGCCACCTTACCAGTTAGTTTACAGGAGCACCACCCGACAAACTCCACCTCCTCCATCTCTTTCTCCACATACAAAACACTGCAGCTGACAAAAACAAAAGGATTCCTATGTACATACTGTAGATCTCTAGCTTCTGATTTTATCGTTTTAAACTGTGACTCTGACCACCACCACCCCTCCGACCCCCCTCCCCCCCAATCCTTTCCTCATTTGATCACCCACTTTCCTGGTCACTCCTCATATGGAGGTGCCCCTGTCAGGGTCGTTGCCATATCCGAAGTTGGGTCCCGGACCCGTGGGCTGGTAGGGGATGGAGGACATTGTCTTGATGGGGCTGCGGAAGAAGCCACCATTCGGGGCCCTCTGCCTGAAGGGACCCACCCCGGCAGTCCGGTGGTGGTCCTGGAGGACACCCCCTCCCCCGCCGCCGCCGCCCCCGAAACCAGCGGCGAATCCTGCGGCGGCTTTGGCGGAGAGGCTGCGGCTGAGGGTCTGGATCTGCTCAGGAATGAAAGTGGTGGTGGTGATGTGGGTGTTACGGAAGTCGCTGATCTGCTCCAGTGCCTGGCGTGCGGAGGGCAGGGCGTCCATGTCCAGGGGCGTTAAATCGATGGAAGAGGTGGAGAACTGCTTGTGGGGGCTTTCGTCCTCGGTGCACAGGCTGTTAACCCGCCGGTGTAGGTGTTCCAGGTCGATCTCCTTATCGTCCTACAGTCAGGAAGTAGGAGGGGACAAGGCGGGGAGAGGAGGTGGCAGGGAAAGGAGCGGAGAGTAGGAATAAAGGACAGGTTTGGGGAGACGAAAACAACAGAGATTTGGAAGGGATGAATGGCAAGGATAGGAGGATTAAAACAGGGCGGTGTGGCAAAGAAAAGGTTGTAAAAAGGAGGCAGAACATTCCAATGGAAGAAGAAAATGTTGAAGAAGAGAGCAAGCAGCAAAGTGTTGGACAATATTTGGAGAAAAAAAGAATTGTCCGGAAGACGGTAGAATACAATGACATGAGGATATTTGGCATATGGAAGAAAGTACAGGTACAAAGAGGAGGTCAATAGGGAGCAAACAATAAGTAAACCGCAGACAAACAGACGAAAGAGGAGTCATGCAGGTTGGATTGTAAACAGGAGGTAATGCAGATGAGGGGTATGTTTTTGATTTCCCCATTAAGGATGACGTTCATCCAGCCAATATTTATTTTTTGACAAAAAGCAAAAGAGGAGACATAGGATAACACACAGGATGGCAGAGGGAATGTGTCATACACAATTTTGACAGTGTGAAAAAATAGGAGGACAACACCAATTAAGGGCATTTGAACCGTGAGGTAAATAAAGGGAAGGGAATGAAAGTGATGAAAGGGTCATGGCCACAGGGAAGTTGTGTGATAGAGGGGTAGGAAGAAAGGAAAAGGAGATAGAGAAGCATACTGAGCTGCAGTCAGGACATTAAAATAAAACATAAGCACACACACACTTCTATCAGGGAGTCTAAGGTCTATGAAGCAGTGGGGCTTATCTGGAATACACACACAAACCATGCAGTGTGTGCCTGCTTCCAGATTGGTGGATCTATAGTGTCAAAGCAGCATTACCATTCATTTTCTAATGCTCTATACATGCAACTTACTTATATATTATATACATGTATATATAATATAATAGATCTTATATACAATATCTTGGATATCTTATACTCTATAAACAGCTTATATATTTATAGGATAAATACTGTTAGGGGACAAAAGCTAAAACAAAATTCACATTGAGAAAAATATCTCGTTTTCAAGTGATTTCTGTAAAATATAAACATGCTTATCATATTAAGAAAATTAAACCAACTATACCAAATGTAAACATAAACGTAAGTTACACTTACACTTATGCTTTACGCGTAGCTGAAAGCGTACAGTACATTGCTATAGTACATTAGCATACAAACCGCCTATCCTATATTTTAGGATGGTAACACTCAGTGAAAGGTTTCTCATGCTAATACTGAATAGGGTAGGGTGAGTGGAGAAGGGAATTTAACTTTTTTGATGAATGAGTGGGGTGAATATGGGGGGCTCGTGTGAAGTGTTTGGGGTACTGGGTGGTTTCATAGCATTTACTAAACCATTGGATTAGGGGATACCACAGTTGTGAGCTGAATGGATTTATGGGGGTAAAAACAGACTTTTGGGGCAAACATTACACCCACGATGAGAGCTTTTGGAGGGTCCCACGGTGGGTATGGGTTTGTGGTATGTGGCTGACACTTAAACCAGGATTTTTAGGGGGTTTGAGGAAAGGCATTCCTAAGAGGTAAAGACTTTATGAGTTCAGGGATATTATTTAGGGGTAGGAACAAACATGGCAGGTCACATGTTTAAGAGTTACTGACCGTGTCCTTTGGTACTGTTGGAGATATTGGAGGGGCTCTGGTTCACCCATATGTAGCTCATTGGCAGAGGGACAGTGATGCCCCCATGTGGTTGTCTAAGGAAGTTACCGTACTGTAGGTTGTTATGGTTTGTGGCGATGTAGTGTATAAGGAAGCATAAAGCTAAGGCTCTGTGGTATCATTAAGGGAAGACGAAAGGGCTCATGGTAAGGAAAAAGTAAAGGTATATATCCGACACCCTAGTGTATTCATCTCTCTCTAGTTACTGTATGTGCATGAGAGTAACTTAGACACGTTGGATAGCCGAGCATTTGGATGTACATTAAAGCTAACCAAATACATAATAGATGTAACTTGTTACATTAGAGGGCATGCAACCCTGAGGGCTGTAATGGACAAATTATGCCATTCTCCAGAAGTGATGCTGACTTGTGTTTGGAAAGTGGGACTGCACCCTCTAGTGGTCAAAAGGCAACATTGCATACAATGTTCACAGGCTGCAAGCCTGTAAAATAACTTCAGAGATATACACTTCTAGAATACATATTCTATTGAAAACACCACTTGTTACATTCCAATTTAAACTCCTGCCAATTTTGTCATATTCTGACGAAAGTATTTATATCACAATAATCTTACAATGCAGCACACAATACAGGCTGATACAGTATACAGCATTACACCGTGTCATCCATCACTACTACGTTGTGTCCCTATTGTATGTATAACCTTGGGGTGGGAGGCGAGGTGGTGAAGGTGCTCATTCTCATTTTGGGGGTGAGCTCGGAGGGGTTGGAGTGTTGGTAGGAGTGCTGCACGATCAGGGCACAGGGGATGTCACAGCAGGCTGGGGGCTGGAAATGGGTGCTGCTCGGGGGAGCCATGGTGTTGGCAGTGCTAGAGGCCTGGTTCTGGGCATGGGCCCCCAGGACGTGGGGGTGCTCGCTGGGGACGTGGGGGCATGCGCCTGCAGCTTGCCTGGCAGATGGGCCATCTGCCTGTGTCTAGTGTGAGCGTGCAGGTGATAGTGTGTGTGTGTGTGTGTGTGTACATGAGAGAGAGAGAGAGACGTTGTGCGCGTTTGTACATTACATGTACGATTTCAGCGCAAAGATTAGAAGAAAAACAGAAAACGGGATAAAACAAATGCCACGATGAAGACAGACCAACGACAAACAGGCGGAGAGGAGGGATGAGAGACGGACGGGATGTAGGGATGAGGTCGGAGGAGAGAGGAGAGTTGTTTGGAGACAGTGGGAGAGGGGGGTGTATGAGAGAAAAGACATGCCAGTCAGTCAGCACACACAGTTAAGCAGGTCGTTCTGTTGTCATGTCCTCAAGCATTATTATATACCTGGAAAGGGTAAATGGCATTTTCTATTGCTCTCTCTCTCTCTCTCTTTCTCTCTCTCTCTCTTTGTCCCCCTCGCCCGCTACACCCCTCAACACAGAGTACTTATCTAAAAGAACAACAACAAAAAAGGCAATTTGAGAGAATTAAGCCACAGTGACAAAAACTATTTCACTGTTAGAATGAATAGAGCGACCCTCCCATGCTGTATGGATTTGGAGCTACGAAAAGAGGCAGAGCCTTGTTAGGTATACAAAAAAGAGATTATTTATATGCATGGAAGAGCCGTTTCTACTCATTCTAAAACTAAATAGATTATATGATATAGACTCTTTTCAGTGACCTGAGAGTGCTTCCAACGCCTGTCCACGCTATGACACTGTCAAGCTACTGCCTGGGTGTGTTTTAATGGCTGATTCGACGTGTTCTCAGAGTGTATTTATACGTACAGTATGAATACTCACACACATCTTAATTTCTTCTTTCCTATACAGTTTCAATGTGCATGTATGCTAAAGCGGGACACGTCACATTCTCTTTCCGTTGATTTTTAAGTATGTGCAAGTTTTGCATCATACCTTCCTCGAACACCAAACAGAGCCGTGTTGGTACGTGGTACAGTCCTGTAGCACTTCACAGGCCATTGAAAAATGTATAGGAAACGTGGTATAAAAAAAACAAAACAACTAGTGATGTATAATTATGGAAGAGTTCTGACGATAACTAGGGCTCATGTTTGTTTTTATATATTGACATATTCCATTGAATCAAAAGACAAAACTCTTCCATGGCAAACACTGACAGGTCAGATAATTGTACTAATATAGCTGTCCACTTGTGTCCTGGAAGAGGTGATCCTGAAACAGTTGAAAATCAATACATTTTTAATAAGTTCTCAATTGTCAAAATTGAATTATTCCAACCTGTTGTTAAAGGCACCTGTTTCCACATTCAGACAGATATATTAGGTAATCACAAACATATTAATGCACAGACCACAATTACTTCCAACGATGTCACACTTGTGTGCTGAAGAAATCATTTTTTTCAGCATTGGAAAATATGCACAGTACATATGTGCACACAACAATATATGTAGGTTAAAAAGGTTTATAAAATAAATAAACAACTATATAAATACACACCATACAAAATGTCTAAATGTAAAAATCCTCACCATTATTACCAAACATGAGAGGTTTTAGTAGTCAAGTAATTTTATCTGCTTGCATGATCCCCCTAAATGGTAACTTTACTGATCACATCATGTTACAAATGTCATTGTGGGTGACCCAAGTAAACAAATGTCTCAGGGTGGGTGGATGCAAGCCCAGCAGAACCTGCTAGCAAATTGTGTACTCAAGCACAGCAGTAATCGTACCAGTGTACAACACAAAACACACCACAAAAAGCCACAGTCAAAGCATTTAGAAAAGTAAACGTAGAACACCGTAGACATGGACATGTACAGTATATGATAATGTACAGCATGTTGAGGTTTAGCAGAAGAAAGTCAAGCATGAACAAAGCTTGGTAGTAATAACAGGAATTGTGGTTTATATGGACAAAGCATGTGTGCATTAAAGTGTGTGTTTGTGAGTTGCCTACTGCATTAACTTATGATTAAGTCAGTTTTTATTTACTGCAGTTAGTACTGCAATATGACTTATAATGCTTACACAATGAGAGGTATGGTGATATACATTCAAAGCAGGTGAGCAGGTGGAGAATGGAAAACTGTATGAATGATTAAATGTGAATCCTGCAGTAATGACGTTCATGGCATTGTATATAGCATAAGAATACTCACTACATTTTATTTTGTCTAAGGGAGCAACAGTGTGTCACAATAGAATAAAAACACGCAACCCCAAAATCTGGAAACAAACTTTTTCAAAGGTATTTACAATCTTATCTACTGGCTACATTAAAAAGTTGTGTTCACATTCACTGTACTAGAAGGTGTGACAGTCCTTTTGACAGATCTACTGGTTTGAATTTCAAATTTGAAACCTTGTGAGGACTGAGTTAAAGTTACAGAGAGGAATGAGCTAAACTGTGTTTACCCAGTTTACCCTCTCAATATTTCTTAAGCTGTAACTTAAAATACATTGTACCCATAAATGATGTCACACTGTACAAACCTACAAGTTAATATTAGATTTTAAAGATACTACATTTATACTTCATTTCTGTTATCATACAAGGACGTAATGTAAGCGATGAGGGTGGAGGAGTGAGGGGAGAAGGAAACCCAAAGGTTTTAGCTGGGTGTATGCTCTGTGTTTCCATTTAAGCCAGAATTAAATTTGCAATAACGTTTGGTTTCTACTTTGTCTGGGGTGAAGGATGGATGTCAGGGGTCAACTATCAAAAACATGCACTGCTGACTTCATGTTCACCATGGAAACAGCAAGGACATTTGAGTGATATTCACTTTCACATTAGTGTGTACTTATCTTTGGTATAATTGCTTGCTGTAACATAATAACCTTAAGGCATTATGTGGAGCATTAATTCAAGTCTAAGGCATATCAACACAACTGTTTGCGAGGTATCTGAATTTACATTTTAATTGAACCAGTTATTAGCCGGAAAACAAATGCACGCAATGCAAATAAGATAAGGAACAGTAGCAATAAGTAAACAAGTGCTACTTTAATTTCAAAAAGAAAAAGAAAATGTTTGCACACATTCCAATAAAATGCATTACATACTTGGCCTGAATTCTACCATATTTAGCGCAAATCATCAAGTGATTTCTAAATCCATACTAGTGATTTGCTCATGCAGCTGACAGCCTGTGATGCAAGCAGGCTGAACAAGAGCTACAAAGAGAATCAATGTCCTGTGCTCAGTCAGGAGATGATGCTCTTACTGGCTAATAAAGATGGCAGGGGGCTCGCCGTGTGTGTGTTTGTGTGTGTTTGTGTGTGTGCTTCCTTTGTGGCTGTTCAGTGGCAGACATGCCCACTGGTCTGAATGACAGATGAAAGCTGCTGACTAAGCAGGGGGGTTAAAGGTAGAGTGGCATGTGGTGTCTGTGTGCATGAATTTGACCCTGTTTAACCTCGTATGTCAGTGAGTTTGAGTGTGTGTGTGTGCGTGCGCCGTGCAAAACATGTCATTGGTCCCTGATCAAAAGGTCTATTTATCGCTGGACCAGGAGAAGACATCGCTACGCAGCAGGACGACCATGTTGCCTGTTTGACATCCGTGGCGTTGCTATAGCACAAACTATTGACTCTAGGCCCACAATGAAAACAAATCACAAACTACTGGCTGGGAACCATGAATGTTCCACAGGCTAACTCTTGGTAGGTGGTGAGAGCAGTATTCTTTCATTACCATGGGTGCCAAGATAAGGGCCAGCCAAGTTAAACTGGCCTTGAGCTGTGGGTTGTTTAAGGCAGGAACAAGTTTGTTCACTTAATTTTTTTTTAAACATATAGTTAAATACTTACTTGTATCATTATTATTATTATTATTATTATTAGTAGTAGTAGTAGTAGTAGTTGTAGTGGTAATAGTAATATTTTCTATTATAATTACAACATTTTTGGTAGATACTTTTTTTTTCTCAGTGTAATTTATCAGAAAAAGATTAATAAGCATTTCATCATGGGTGTGGTCTCAGTTATCAATAGGTGTTAAATTAATGGATAGAGGTTTACTGTGTTGTCATTCGGAGATCATTGGAATTTGGATATACAGTAAAGCAAATATGTACATTAAAACCAAATAAGATTTCACAAACTATTGTGTGAATTTAAGCAATATTCCTGCAGAGAAAACACAAACTACTAAAAAAAACAATCAGTGCTGCTTCAATTGTCTCAACAAATTTGGATAAAACAAAAAAGAATTAGCGCTCAAACTAATAATTAAAATACTATTTATCAGATTATTACATTTATTTCATTAACTTGCTTGGCATGCCATATTGTGTAATTTAACAGTTAGCATTAAGGCTATTTACATAACTAGTTAGTTTGTTGTAGTAATATACTATTAAAGAACAGCAGTAGGAGGAGGGTGACAGACTAGAGGATTGAAAGGCTAGTTTAAAGCCAGCAAACGGAAGATGAGCCCTCTATACTGATTTGGGTCAACAATAGCAGCCACCATACCAGTTTGAAAGGCTTTGCCGTCCATGTAAAGATAAAGTGCAGCACTTGCCATGTATTCAAAACAGCTCCGTGTTTGTGTTTTAGTTTGTAGTAAAGGTACAGAGCTGCAAGTGGCCCAGTGGTAGAGCGGGGCGATAGGTGATAAAGAACTCCCTGGTTCGAACCCTGCCAACTCCACACCAAGTGTCGAGGCGTCATTGAGCAAGACACCTAACCCTAACTGCTTCCGGTGGTCAGGTGTCTCCATGCGAGGCTGACGTCGCCATCGGTGTATGAATGTGCAAGTGAATGGGTGAATGTGAGGTAAATAATGTAAAGCGCTTTGGATAAAAGCGCTATATAAATGCAGTCCATTTACCATACATTTATCAGGAGGTAAAGGAGGGAAGAGCAGTGCTCCCTCTAAGATTGTACACTGGAGTGCTTCAAGGTGTATTGTGTGAAGGTGCTAAACAGTCCCAAAGTGACACTGCTGCAAATCCAAAAAGTGAGCCGTGTGCCTGAGGGCAAAGAATGTTGTGTTGTGCTGCTCGATAATCTTCAGCCGTCATTGTTCAGCCCTCGTTCACAAAAAATAAAAAGTGGCATAAAATATTAAACAAATACGCACTCAAACCAAAACAAACATAAGGCTGTTGTGGGACACTGACTGAATACATGGTCATGCTGTATATAATGACATCCATTGAGCAACCATACAATTAGTACATCTTAAAGTTTAAAGGCCCTACAATCTCGACCCACACCATGCTTATTCATTGTTAAAATTTGGTGTATTGTGTTCCTAATCTAGACTTGTTTGATTGCATGGAACAGGAAGTTCTCTCTGTCAGGAAAGTCCACATTAGATTTCTAACTGTCAAAATAAGTATTAACTGCCATGGAGTAGATTTGTGTGTGGAAGGCAGATTTTGGAAGGGTTTTAACACGTCTTCTGACACAACTGTTTGAACCCTCATATACTGTACTGCACAGGGTTATGTAACACAAAAAACGTCAATCCACTGACATTAGTGGAGCTCTCAGGATCTCTTTCCCAGTAGAATTTGCACAAGCTTACGAGCCAAACACAATTTCAGGGATCATCAGGGATAATCACCTTTTTACTTCCACTACTTTGTTGTTAAATGTAGTTGTATGCAGCCACAATGGGATCACGGGAGGCTTACAATAGTTTTACACACCATAAGGGTTGGAACTCTCCTAAATGTGAGGCTTAGCTTTTACCCCTCATTCATTTTGCTTGTGAGCGATTTCTCTTCGTTGGGAGCACAACCTCTGTTCTGCCTCAGAACAGACCGTACACCAAAGGCCTTTTTACAGAAACTTTATAAATCCACTTTCCCCAGGCTTGCTCCATTACAGTACATCCGTGAGCCCACTTATTACCATGTTCCTCCCACCTCGACCCCATCCATACCTCTGCAGGCGTCGCACGGCTGACATACCGCTGAACCCCTCCGGGAAGAAAGCCCTCCTCCTGTTGTTCCCCAGTCCCCTCCCCTCCCCTCCCTTCCCCCGCCCCCCATACCTCCTTGGAGGGCACTCTGGATCCCTTCCTGCGCGTCCACCAGCTCTCCACCATGGCGATGAGGCAGGAGAGGACCACGCCGGCCGCCAGCACGCAGAACACCCCGGCGAAGCTGTGGATGTCCAGGGCGCCCCCCCGCTGGCGCGTCTGCACTGAGCTGTACAGGTCGCAGGGGCTGTCCCGCGGCCACCACTTCACCTTCAGGACGTCCATGTCCCCGCTCTGCTGGAGCTCCAGGATCCTGGGCAGGGAGGGATCACGCAGCACACACACACACACACACACACACACACACGCGCACACACATACACACACACACACACACATGCATTCACACACATTCACACCCATACGCACACACACGCGCACGCACGCACGCACACACACACACACAAACCAACAGAGTTACTGTAGTCACCTGTAGTCACATTTATAACCATATCACATACAGTAATGTAACATTAGTTTTTAGTGAGGCCATGTAAAAACCCACTTTCCTGTGATCCTATTGGTATTTCTGTCTTTTTCCTGTAAAGAGACATTCCTTTATTTGTGTCAAGAATTCCCCCTGTGGTGAAAACCAGTGTTACAAATACATTGTAGTTTGTTTTGCTTTTGGTTTGCCTCCTCAGTGATCTGGAGCAGAATGTTTTGGTTCTTGTGATGCTATCATACAGTAATGTCACTTTAAATCAACCAGTATATGTTGAACTCACCAACCTTCAACACACTGCAGTTTTTACTGCAGTGACTACTGCCGCTTTCTGCCACTTGAGGGCACTGTTGACTAGCAAAACATACATTCCCTGAGACAGGTATTGGGCTGTCAAATTCATTACGACTAACATTAATATGTTTTGCAGTGCCGCGCAAGTAAACAGTCACAATGTCATTATGCTGCCTAGCTTTAGTGCTATGAATGATAGCTTCAGAGTGGATACGACTCAGAGGTTGATGGGAACCCTCTGTTAGCCTTCAGCTTATTATTTAACTGGGTGGGTCATTTGGCAAAATAAAAATACACAAGTAAATTACACACGCGCACACACACACACACACACACATGAATATCCACTCTTGGGTGTAGACTCAGTTAGGTTATGCCAATTTGGATATGTAAAGCACGTCGGGATTATTACTAATATATTTGGGGAACATACTGTACGTACACATGCAAAGACACAGTATGTACTGACAAACAACATGGTTAGACCAACTGCCAAAACTGACAGTCTTCAGTCTCATCAATGACTATGGATATTGTCTGTGTGTCAATGGAATCACATTCATATCCAAAACTCTTTCATAAACGGCACTCGTGCCTGGGCACAGATAAAGCTGCCTCAATGGGATCAATCCAGCATTTTTGTGTGCACAGATAGATGTTTACAATTATCTGACAATTTCTTGAGGGCAAAAACCTTCGACAATTTCACCACTACATGCTGAAACTCCCATATCCAACTTTTCTAAATAAAGAATGCCAAAACACACAACATCTCAAAATGCTAATTGACCCCCAAATAGCCAGAAAACATGTCTTATTTCAGTGTATATCATTTAATACACACACACACAGAGACAGATGTGCTTGTTGTGAGTGGAATTAAACACAGATATTCAGCAGCAAGTGAGCATGAACACAGATGTACGATGCTACGTCATGAAGATAAATAAATACGATTCATATCCCAAAACAAAACACAGCCAGTTTGGAGCTGTACAAGACACAATGATCACAACGATTTTGATAGTTTTTTTTATATTTTTTAGTTGTGGGTGGCATATGAACATTTGTGGCTAAGGTTAAAAGACTAAATGTTACAAATCTTTAATTTTGCACTGCTTGCAGTTGGAGCATGTGGGAATATAAATACCTTAAAGGAGTCATTTCATGCTCCTTCATTTGTTGACACAGTTCCTTGACTTCTCAATGCAATGTAGTTGACCATCTTAGGTGAAATTACCACATAGTTTATGTGGAATAGCAAATCATACAACAACTCTTTAGATATCAATCTGATTTCAGTGACTGTTGCTTTAAATGTAACAAGCCACTGCCCACCCCGCCCCGACTTCCACGTAGCTGTGTTGACGTGAGGCTACGACTGCTTTACTGCTAGTACCGG
>JAODUK010000024.1:1143747-1170633 GCA_027564635.1 Typhlichthys eigenmanni
TTCTAATCGTATTGTCAGAGCATTTAATTTTGTCATTGCTATCGGGGTGTAAAGAGAATTTGAAGAAATATGACTAAATGTGCTTCTGAAGCAAATGACATACTCATCCTTTAAATGGAGCATATATTTTTGAAAATAGTTCAGGAACATTTTCTAGGAAACACGTCGTTCAGTAAAATAAAATACATAAATAAATAAAAGTTCAAACCGTTTTGAAAAAAGGTCATCGAGTGTGTGGGAGTGACCGCTTCACTTCCTTACAAGGCTTCTTGGAACCCACACTCACCTCCCTAGCGTAGTCATATGCCATGACCAGCTGCTTCGCTTCCGGCTTGTGGATAACGTTGTTGCTGTTCGTGTACCGGAGGTCCATGGCCCTCTTCCAGTACTTCAGAGCTCCGAGCAAATCTCGTTTTTTGTCCACAAACGTGGCTCCCAGGAGCTCCAGCGCGTCGATGCGTTCGCTGTGGCTTGTCTGCGGAGAGGAGATCAACATTATCAGTTGAAAATGGTTCCGTCCATTGTTGTCATTTCTCAACGGCTGCACAATCACTTCTCCCACAGAGGCTAACAGCTTTAGAGATATGTAAATATGATCAGTATTAACAATACAGTATGGAAATTCCAGGGTAGTTACTAGAAGCTTTAACTGGTTCTATACATTTGAGCTTGCGGAGTTTACGTTAACATTCATCTTGTTGGACCAGTTAAAAAGGTGGAGTCAGCGATGTTAGAGAAAGATTATTTGAACTCTAAAACAAAAAGCACCTCGCCCTCCCTTCAGAGTGCTCCCTCAGAAGTACCGCCTTCCCCCACAAACACATTGGACAGGCATCACCGCGGCTAGGATGTTGCTGTGTGGTGCAGTCTGCAGGCGTGATTCACTTGAATTTGACAAAAGGTGCATTAGCTGACTGTTGCTGACCTCACCTTTAACTAAATTACATCTTTATACTTAATTTTGCCATGTTTAAAGGCACTCTAATGCATTTTTAATTGCGGCAGCCAAATCGAATCAACAGGACAATATAAAACGGTCTGATCCAAGTGGGAATAGACGCCCATCTTTATCCAGCTGACAGCTGGAGCGTCATTGGAGCGTCATTAGCCCCAACAGGGCACCAAGGGGCGCGGAGCCTCTGACCTGCTGATGCGTTGTCAGGAAGTCCACGATATTGGTGTGGCCGGTGACGCTGGCGGAGAGGAGGGGTGTCATGCCGTAGCCGTCCCGCTCCATGGTGGCGCCGTACTGCAGCAGCAGCCGCATGATCTCTAGACTGCCCGACTCCGCGCAGTCGTGGAGGGCCGTGTTGCCTTGGGAACAGTGGGTGGGGTGGTGGGGTGATGGGGGGGGGGGGAAGAAGCCTCAATGAGATAATAGCATTATTTAACAAACTTTTTTATTTTAACTGAAAATTCACAGTAACCAAGTGCACAAATGCTGTGTATCAAGTACATACATCAATAACAGTCACTTAAAAATCTCCAATCTTGGAACAAAGCCAAGGAGACTGTATACATCTATGCTTTTTGGTCATTTTAACATCCATGGCCTCTTTCACTCTGTACTGAGTTAGGTCCGGACACTCAGTACTGCGGTAGGACAATCACAGACTTTGCTCCCTTGTGGCACCCCCAAAAAAGATGGAATTAGCCCATATTTGGTAGCCTAAGCCTACTACTGCAAATTGCCTTGACGCAACTGGTGTCGTGTCAAGTTGTGAGCAAACAGATGGCAGAGGTCTCGAATGGGCAGTGGTGAGAAGGTAGTTTAATGTCTCCTTCGTGCTAAGGGCCTCTAAGGTACTTCTCAATTTCCAGTGTTTGATTTTACCCATTTTGTGAGAAGCTAGGCAGCGGAGCTTTCCAGGACTGACTAAATGCAATCTGGAGCATCAGTTAAGTGCTGAGCACAGAGCAAGCCAATAAGCTGCTGCGACCCTTAAAAAATAAAAAATAAAATAAAAAATCTGCTGCATGACAGATTGCTGTTAAATGACAAATTGTTGTGAGGAAGGAGGAGAAAAAACAGAAAAAAAAAATAAAAGAAACATTTTTCAGGGGTTAATTTACAATTGAGCAACAACAACTTCAAATAATGAATTAATTTTAAATCAAGGGGATTGTGTTGTGTGCCTCAAGCTTTATATTGATGTTGTAGAAGAGCGTTTGTAATAAGTGTATTGTGAATGACTTATTCACTAGAAATACATACAACCTATACTAAAGCTGATGGTACTTCCAAACGAGTATTCGAATACTCTCTCAAAAACACAATTAAAAACCCTTAACTATAATTAAGATTTATAGCAGAAGTAATCTTCGATTCCTAGCTTCAGTGAGCACACAAGCATAGCCATACACTCAAAATGGCTACTTTGACTGGACACATCAATTGACCCAGTCAGAGCTGTCCAATAACATACCTCTTGTATTAGTCAATAAAACGTATCTTCTTACTAAATGAGCCAATTGCAATCTATTGTGTTGATGACACAGTGTAGGGCAGGCAATTACATTTCAACATGTGTGTTTATATGGAGACCATTGGGATTAATGGGAAAACATGCATGCATAATGTGAAAAAACAAATACCAATATTTCAATCGAAAACATGTGGAGCTAATTAATACCCAAATATTTAGGGCCAGCCCTACTGTTGTCATAACAACACTACTATGTTACTACTGCATTAGTTGGCTCCTCCCATATAAACCCTGAGTCATGAAAACATGAAACAGCAAAACAAACCAAGTTTCCAAAGTTTTCAAATACACCTGTTGGATGTGATCCAAAAGATATTGGCATGGAATTAAAGCTGTGTAACAAGATTTTTATATGCTTACTCATGTGAAGTGCCAATTCACACCTATTTAGCTAATTCATGATTGTGGCTCAGCATTTTACATCAGAATGGTTTTAACAGACCATGACTGAAATAATGCAATAGTCGTCTATGAGTTAATCAGTCTTACCTCAGGTACAAAAAGCATGTGGCAGTTACAGACAGTAGTGTGCGATTATGTGAGCTCACCTTTTACACTTTTCCTGTTGACATCGGCCCCCTTCTCCAGCAGATACTGAGCTATTTCTTTGTGTCCTTTATAGCAGGATATCATCAGACACGTATGGCCGTGTCTGTTCGCCACCTCTAGGTCTGCTTTGTGCTCCACTAGGTATTTAACAATGTCCAAGTGTCCGTCGAAGCAAGCTGCTCTAAGGGGAGTGGAATTAGTTAAAGTCGTGTTATTCACAGAGGCCCCGTGCCCCAGTAATGACTGAACCACCTTCAGGTGACCAGCAGCAGATGCGGCCCACAGCGGAGGCGCTCCTTCTATTGTCTCCCCGTCAAAGTTCACTGAGCCCCCGACTTCGACGGGCGCACAGCAGCACTCCAGAAGATATTCCACCAAGTCCAGGTGTCCGTATCTGGCAGCCATCAAGAGTGGAGTGGCCCCGTTTGTTTTCTCCCCCATCAGTTCAGTTACCTCGTGTCCATCTTTGTTCTCCAACAGTTTCTGAAGCAGTCGTAGCTTTCCGTCCCTGGCTGCGTGAAATACTGCCGTTTTTAGATCCATTGTCTTTCAGTGGAATCAAAAGGACTACCACGCCGAGCTGGTCGTAGCTGAGAAAGTGACGAGCAGCACCCTTTGTTTATAGCAAGCTGCTAAAGCAGCTACCGTAATGGTTAGATGCTAGTCTGACAACTTACAGCTTCTATGCATACGCATTGTCAATTTACCAAAAAGCCACTATGAAACAAAGCACACAATTAACTCGGGTAACGTATAGCTAATGTGGGATGGTTATATTTGGTTGTTAATCGACTTCCTTGATTAGCAAGACAGCTAGCTAGGCAGCTACGGTACCTTGGACACTTTGCCAACTCGCCGAGGTTCCTCGGGTTATTCTTCCCACTTGGCTTTTCCAGTGTGTCTTTGTCTGTCAGGTAGCATTTCTCCACTTGTCATTGTTGGTCATATCCATGCGCCTGTCCTGTTTATATTTGAACGCACTGGAGCCTTAAAAACAACAACCTACCAATCTTGTGATTCCGTATATTGTCAGCTACATTTGCAAGCTAATTTAGCTTAGCTACAAACGACAGTTCCTCAGCCAATCTGTCTTAAACACAGCACCAGCAGTATATCCAACGGTAACGCACGGCTCTGTCCCTTGCGAAACACAACAAAATTACTCCCGAAAATGTAGAATTCACGTACGGTAAGCAGTTACCGAACTGCCTGACAATCACCTTAAAACGGGGAACACAACAATTCGTGCAAATTGTCCACCCACTGATCCTGCGTGATCACGACACACTGCTGTCAAATCAGACACAATGCAGTCTTTTTTCCCCGACCCATTCTATTATTGACATGGCAACTCTCCAATCACAGAGCGGCTGTATTATTTCGCATACAAAACAGGGCGTGAATCATTTCCTTTTTTACATCCTCGAAATTATGTAGATACCCTTTTACGACAAAACATAGAACGATGAAAATATTAGCTAGTGCTCAGAGAAAAAACTAAGTAAGTAGGCTACCGATAGTAGGTACTATGATGTAGTAGGCTAGTCACTAGAGGACGTGGTCATTGTATGACCATTACTTTGAATATGTCACCCTCTAGAGGTTAATTTATTTTAATAATTTACGTCATAAGATAAATACTTCAGATGTTTTACGCCAGCTCTGACTTACACAAAATATTTAATAACCATAAAAATATTCAATTATGTAAATAATAACCATGTTTGGACAGTTACAAAATCTCATGGTAAAACACCACCATCGCAGAATAAAGAAATGTCTACTATAAAAAGGAATTGTCACGTTTTTTTTTTGTTTAAGACATGGGATTCTGTATGTCTAAAATAAGCTTAACACATATATTAAAACAAATGTAGGGTCACAGGGAACAGACATTGTGTGCCTTACACTATTTAACCAAATTACCAAATTTACAGTGTTGCCTGAATGCTGATACCGCCTATATTTTCACCAAAATAGAACAGAAAAAAAAAAAGACTACATATGGTTCCTAATATTAACTTCACCTTTAATAATCATATGATCACGAATAACACAATACCAATCGAGAAGTAATAGCTGCGTTTCATAATAATAATTTAAGACCATCTTCTAAAACTTGCAATTTCATTTTGAAATGCATAACTTCTCTTATTAAACTGTAAATGATGTTAGTATTTTACAAACAATGCATTTTATACAGGACCAATACAAATTAATACATTGAAAACAAGCACAAAGCAAGGCTCATGTTAGAGCACAAACAAGGTTTAATATATGTAGGGTGGTACACATTAAATAATTGCCTCACCACTTAGCACACAAACTAATGAATTGGGCAACCATGACCTGGAAACACAAGTGTTAATTGGTATGACCTTGAATTACAACATACCAGAAACAGAACAAGAAAGCACACTGAGGTTTGTTTATTCATTTCATTTTGTTGAGATTGGGTGTGAGGTTTACCATACTTTGTTTAAATCCTTTCAACTTCCTTTTAACAACTTTTCCACACAATACCATCAGGATTCTTTAAAAAGAAACAAAATGAATGAATTGCAGATTTCAAATACAAAGTATATACTTTAAGGACATCATCTATACTGCATCTGTCAGGAATGCCATGCTATCTTGATATGGAAAAAACATTTAGACAAATCTTAGATGTAACTGCTAATACTGCAGCTACTGCAGTGCACTCTTAATGAGGAGATAAACCCCCGACACATTGGTTGAGAGGTTGGAGGCGGACCTGGGAAAAACGAATAAATTCTGAAAAACATAGCTTAAAAAATAATTTAATATTTAAAGTAATTGTGATTTACGTCAATTTACTGATGTATTTCCAAAATGGACAAGTTCTAGCAAAACTATCTTTACTACTGTTGTTTTATTTTACCTGACAAAAACTCCACACAAACATTCACCCCCCCAATAGACTCCTATACATAAAGCTTCTTTATGAAAACTGATCTAGGATCCCTACGAGATATGACAATGTGGACAGCCAGCGCATACAACTCGATCTTATGCTGGCAATGTTATTCAAACCTACTTTATGTGTATGAGTCCCGGGTTGAATGAAGTGGTGTGATTATATGGATCCTAGGCGCCAGAGGTCACTACGACCCCACTCGTGTGGTGGTGGTCTTCTTGTCAGAGAAGAAGCTTCTCAGCAAGACCACCTGGCTGATGCTGACAACGAGGAGGATGAAGGCCTCACCGATGGACCAAAATGCCACGCGGGTGTTGAGGTCCTCCGCTCGACTACGTCCCTGGGCCTCGCGCAGACGGAAATGTGTCTGATAGTCAATCACTGACTTGAGCGCCTCGTGGATGGACACGCAGGCCGACTCCATCTGGAGATGCACAGGACAGGGGGAGAGGGCAGGGTGGGAATTCAACACAAAGCTAATTATTACACCCACCATACATGGTGTCCGATGAACACTTGGGGCATCACAAGAGACTCAAGTCACCCAAGCCACATGCTGCGTCCGAATAGTTACGTCTTATGCCCTTTTCTAGCCACTTTTCCTTGACCTTGAGCGAAGACGTCATCAGGTCAAGGGAACGCGTGAAGGACAATTCATAATGACTTAGGAGTAGGAACCACGGTGGCAAGAGAATCCGAAATTATGCGACATATCAAAATGTTTGCTATTTGGTCAACTTTAGCCTATGTTATATACTGATCTAATACGATTTAGAGAAATCTCTTCCCATCCATCAATAAAAAGCACAACAATTATATGGAAAAAAAATACTGTCATGTAGTGCTTAATACTACAGTGGGCTGTTAACTGTTTTTGGTAGAGCCTAGGGCTATGGCTGCCCTTTTATCGAAAATATACACGCATTGTATGTCTGAATTTGACTACATACTCATCATTGCAGACAACTGTACCTGTGTGAGAGCAGTGACTCTGTTCTCGTTGGGGAATAGCGGGGGGTCCTCCCCAACCTGGAAGTCGAAATACACAGTCTTGTGTGTGAAAGTGGAGAACTCGTTGCTGAAGCAGAATTTATGGGTGCCGTTCCTGGATGCTGTGAAGGTGAAGCTGTCATATTGCTTTTTCATCTCCTTGTACATAACAGTACCATCTGGGTCCTCCAAACGACAGTCAACATCATAGTGGCCACCTGTCACTACCTTCAAAGACAAAAGCAGACACAATGTGTTAAGCTTAGATGTAAAATATGAAAGATATGTCGACAATGGTTGTGGGGCATGGATCCCAGCAGGAGTCAGGAATGAGCTGATGGGTGATGAAGGGCTGTGTGAACTTGAGAGGCAATTGTTGCTGGCTGCTCTGTCTAGGTCAGCATATGTTTTGAAATGAGCATGTTTCAAGAAAGTCCAGACTCATCAGTTTCCCCAATCTCAAGGCTGAGGGCTGTGAGAATTGTGCAGCCCACCGATTAGGGGACGTTAACATTTAAATTTGATGATGCACCAGGACAGGAAAAGTACACTTGTATGGCAACATATATGACATATAGAGCCATCTTCAGCCCATAAAATGTAGATTTGTCTAAAAACAGTTATTTTCTCTCTCAAGAACACCAGAATTGATGTGTTTCATCACAACTCAGTCCTATTAGGTTACAGCTCAAAATTTTTTTAGGGTGCAGTTACATTGCAGTAGTTCAGTCTCCACCTTTGGTAAATAATAACCTCATAAGCATTTACTATTCAAACTGGTTTTCTAACAAGAAAATGTAAATGTTTATTTGGTGCTAGTTTACACCAGTCTCCACCTTCAGCAAACAAGTTATTATCCTACTTCTAGCTGGTTTACATCAAATTCATTAATTCCATAGAAACTATAGAACCCAGAAGCACTAGCATAATACATAATGAGTGTATGGCAAGCCGTTTTAACATTTATTCAGTAGACTGGATATTGCTAACGGATATCTGCAACGTAATTTCGCCTAGTCTAAACTTTATTTGAAGATATCTATAACGTAATTTTGACTAGTCGAAACAACAGTTTTAGATATCTGTAATTCAGTTTTGACTAGTCAGTTTCAAATGACTATCGCCATTCATGTCTATGGGGTTTCTCATTACAGATATCTATAAATCAGTTGCAGATATCCTAAATGTTCATTGTTGATATCTTTAACGTAATTATGACTGGCTGTAATTCCAGTTCCAGATATCTATAATTTAATTCTGAATAGTCACAATTACAGTTCAAGATATCTTAAATCGCCCTCAATTTAAGATATCTACATCGTCCTTTTAAGATATCTTAAATAACGTTTTTAATAGTCAAAACTGAATTACAGATATATTTAACTGCTGTTTTGACTATTCAAAATGACGTTATAGATATATTGAATCAAAATGATCGCAAGTCACAATTAATTACGACTAGTTAAAATTACAATGCAGATATCGGTTTATTAATTCCAGATAGTAAACTCTAGTAAATACATGTTAAAACGGCTTGCCATATGAGTGACGCTAAAAAGCCCTTAAGAGTTTTGACAATGTATCTAATATAATACAGCCGTAATCCATCATGTACACGCACGCACCTGAAACTCAAGTGTACACTTGGTGCCGATGATGACGTCTTCATAAAAGCACTGTTTGGCATTGTCTGGTAGCTCGAATGTGAGTTCAGAGGCCAGAACCCAGCTACAGAGTAGCTGGGCCCAGAGCACCTGCAGCAGCAGCCGACATGATCTGTACATCTCAGTGGCTAGGCGTTACGATGTTAACAACAACCGCAGAGGACCTGTGGAAATCATTTCACATCCAATGTATTCATCGCTAGTAACTATAAACGTGTGAGAGAGAATTCTGACAATGCAAACCCGGACATTTTTTTTGCGACAAGTAGCTAGACTAGCTGGCTACATAACAGTACGGTCGGTATTTTGTTAGCTACCGTAGCTAAAACACCGGTTTGCAGCAACACCAATTCAAGAGGACTGGCCCTTTACACTTAATCGTATTGCACCATATTTTCACAAATTAGGACCACATTTAAAATAATTAAAATGTAAACAGATATTCGACCGAATGTCTTAATTTACTGAGAAGTAGCTACTTACCTCCACTTGTTAACCAGGATGTAAGCGATAAGAAACGTAGAATTAACGTAAGGCGTCATTGGCTGAAAATGTTTAGGGCCCACCCATTGCTGGATATGGATTCGTCCAAATAAACAGGAGGCTTTTGCAACATTCATTGAAACGCTTTACAATTAAAGGGATCGTGCATATTTAAAATGTGTTCAGTCATCAGTCTTTTGTTTCAGATCACATAAAGGTGAAGTCAGGAATTCTGTAGAAATATTGTTATTTTAACTTGATCAAAACAATTAAAAATAGGCATGGTCATGCATTGCAAAGGTATAGAGCACCACTTTGTGGTCCCATTTACAGAGCCAGGGCTTCTATAGAGGATTTTGATTAAATGTTTGTATATATTAAGTTTTTAATTTACAATCGCTGTCTTTATAGCAGTGCCTTCACATGTACATATTATCATTGTTTTGACTATAAACAGTCGGCTACTATGTGTGGTAGGTGTGCCACAAGGACTCTAAATTCAACCCTTAATTAATTAGTAAGCATCTCAACCTTGACAGTGTGTAGATTATTTTTTCTTCTGACATCTGAATTGCTAGTCATGTCCACTGGAATGTGTTAGAATAGACAGGCCAATTTTCCATTATCTGCCTGTATGTTTTCAAAGCACTTAGAGGAAACCAGAGAGCGCAAACAGCAGGGTACCATAAAAATCTCCAACATATTAGTTCCTTAAATGGAAATTGATTTTGAATAACAGTATTGTTTTATAATAACTAAACATATATACAATTATTGATCATTTAATTAGACATATATGCAATAAGATCATGTAACAGACAAAGCAACTTTTATTCAAACAACTATACTGTAGGCTACATTGAGCATATACTCCTGTCCTATCCTAATAAAGTCATTTTCTGGAGTCTTACTTTTTAAAGTTGGGAGCATTATTACGGGATAAATTAAGTATCTTCTTATAATTTTCCAGAGGAAAAAGGAAACTGGAAAAAAAACTGGAAAAAAAGAAACTGCAAGAAAATGCAAATCCCGTGCAACAATAAAACACAAATGTATTCATAAAGCCATAGCCTACAAAACTAAAAACTGTGAATATGGCTAAGAATACGGAAAAAAATGGGCCCGAAATGTCGCAACCTGGTCATATTGTTTCAAATTTGTTTTACACTTTGTAGCCTATACTGTATGTTAAATCGCTGTATGAGAAGATTAATCGAATACCTTCTTGGTTAAAGTAAGGACGGCATGCTTCCATATGTCTGGGCATCCATCCAAAGTAAGTTACTTTAGTTTGGAAGGATGCCCGAGCAGACATGATACGTACATGAGTTAAATATAGTTCATATGCTTTCAATAGCGTATGCATAAATGGGCCTTAAAGTAGACCTAACTAATGAAAAACGTTGCATTTAGCAACCTTTAGGCTATATTTCTTCATACAATATGGCTAGTTTAACGTATTCCTCTATTTTACAAAGATCTAAAATAATATAATGCATTTACAAAGTATAAAAATACGCCTTATAATATCCTTAAATAAATATATACAAATATGCGCAAAGGGTGCGTCTTCCTGAACGTTGTGAATGCAAGTCTGACCCAAATCTCAATCTCGCGAAAAGCAGCACAACGAGACTTGAAACATGTAGTCAAGAGGGAGGCGTATGAAGAGCTGGCAAGACAAAACAAAAAGCCATACATGCGCCGATTACTTGACTCCGCGAAAATTACTAATTTATCATACACAGCGGCTTGTAGCTGCTATAATATATAGTTACACCATTGGTAAGTTGTACACAATGCCTAGCAGCACACCATTGCTGGAGGCCAGCGAAGGAGAATCGGAGGTCCCGCCACCGCTACTCCATGCTTTCGCCGGCATAGGCCTTGAACAGCACGGCACGCCAAGCCAGACGAACGAACAAGCAGGGGAGAGCTTTCCCCACCATCACCACCGCCACGCTGCCACGGTCTCTCATTTCAGTATTCTCGGTACCGTTCTAGACTTGAAACCATTATCGTTGCACCAACAATCTTCGGAGGAAGACGAAAATATGGCAACCACTAACGAGGAAGATCCAGAAGTTTTAGCAATCGACTCTAACAATGGAATGGGTAACATTAGCTGCTCCCCTAGCACGTTGCTAGCGCAGGCCCAACACCTCGTATCGTCGGGACCAGTTGGTTCTGTAATGCCACCCGGGATGGAACCACCGCCACCAGACACCATCTTGTTGTACAACAACGAGGAGTTGGATAATCATGTTTCCAACACCGGCATGGGAATTCTGCCCCCTGGGGTGTACGGAGAAGTTGGTTATGATGTCGAGTCGACGTTGTTGATGCGAAGAAAAAGCGTAAACACTACGGAGTGTGTGACCGTGCCCAGCTCTGAACACGTCGCCGAGATCGTGGGCAGACAGGGTGAGTTATACATGTGCTACTACGGTACCTGTGTTTCCTCTGTAATTAATGATGGGAGTAAAATTACCTCTGGGATGTGGCATCTCAAAACCACACCACGCGTATTATCATATAGAATTTTGGTATTATACCCTTAAGTGTTAATTATCAGTTATATACTAATGTAACACTTATTGCCTGTTGGTATTTACGTTTGCTTAGCTGTGGGCAACGGGGTCAACAGCAGTCCAACAACCCACATTAAAAGTTGTCATTCAAAATTAAAGTAGGCCTATGTGTCTGTCTGGCTTAATGGTTATTGGCTCTTTGTTTCCTCTGTGTAAATAATAATTTACAATACATAATACAAAAAAATGTCTTGGCTTTGCCGTTACTGAAGGTAAGGCCAGTGTGCTATCCTGGAATGACTTATTGTTACGCCAGAGAATGGGGAGATTGTCTGTTGGTCACCATTGCATTGCCAGATCAGCCAAAGCCCATGGTTAGCTGTGTTTCATAGCAATCATGACTATTTGGAGTCTACTGCATGCATTAAGGTATTCTTCATTATGGGGCATTTACCAAATAGTTTTTTTTTCTCGCATACCACAATGTATGCATAGTTTAACCTAGAATTCGAGATCAGTGGGGGAGGGTACATAGACTTCTGTGTGGAGGATAACAGGAAATAGCTCTGCTAGTGATAGACTCTCAACTGCAGCTTGAGGAAAAATCTAAGTGCATTATAAGATTGACTGTTAAATGTTTAATGTCATTACTGGAAGAATATGGCAGAGGTTTATCTTACTTGGTGTGTGTGTGTATGTAGTGTGAAAATGACCTGAATTCAGGACCCCGTTTAGTTTCTCTCTCCCTTCCCCAACTCTCTCAGGTTGTAAGATCAAAGCACTCCGAGCAAAGACCAACACCTACATTAAAACACCTGTGAGAGGTGAGCAGCCAGTGTTTGTGGTAACAGGACGCAAAGAAGATGTGGCAATGGCAAAAAGGGAGATCCTGTCTGCCGCTGAGCATTTCTCCCTCATCAGGGCCTCTCGTAACAAGGCAGGACCTCTGTCAGCAGCTGCAGCAGGCAACGGGCTCCCAGGGGCACCGGCACTCCCTGGCCAAACAACAATACCGGTCTGTGTGTGTGTGTGCGTTTTAGGGATGGGACGATATATGACAATATCGTTTATCGTAATAAATATACTGTATATAATCGTATTGTGGTGAATGATCATTATCGGGATAATAATGGATATCCCCACATAAGTATGAATATTTTCACAAGTGACTTGAAAAAAGCTGTCTAGCTCACTTTATACAGTTCAATTGTATCAATGTACTAATTTATTTATTAGCCTGCATCTTTCCAGGCTATCACCGTTATATGACTGAAGGCTCGGCTTGCCCATTGCCCAACATAAAAAAGATATGTTGGATTTGTTGAAATACAATACTGTTTTTTTAACAAAACCAATCGCACAAAAAATATACAGTATTGTGTGTCATTAAACAATAAAAATATTTAACAAAATATAAGAACAAGTGACTACAGTTCTAGTGCCATTTTAGGAGTTTAATCATATTTATTTACAATTATTTTGGCCAGGATAATTGTGACATAAATGTTTTTCATATCGTCCCATGGCTAGTGCGTTTGTATACATATTTAACATGCAGAAAATGTTTGTAAGCTGATTCAGGCTTAGAAAATAGCAGTCTCGTAGTTTATAATTTTTGTGACATGTAAGTGTACATAATATGTAGCCTAATTCATCCTCAAAGGGATATTGAGGTGTGACAGTCTCATTGTTCACACAAACATGTCTATGATGGACAAAAAACTGCATTGGAAAGTATAGAAATATCAAGCTGCTGAAGCAGGCTATAAGTGCTATGAGTCATGTCTCTGTGATTTGTGTGTTGACCCTCAACATATCAACCTTGCAGGTGCGGGTACCATATCGTGTTGTCGGTTTGGTTGTCGGCCCCAAAGGTGAGCTGTTAATTGATTCATCAACCGATATACTTTTTTGTGTGTTGAAGTCTGGCGTAAACACAAAAATCCCAAGAATGGTGATAAATGCCAACAACATAAACGTGTATAAACACACTCACAGTGAGAGCAGCGTTCCACGGTATTGTCTTTGGGGTATTTGAGATAATTATACCAGTGCTGGCTTCCTGTGTACAAACAAGCTTTTCTACTAAAAAATATTTTGCCCAATTCTTATGCCAGTGGTTTCTGCTGTCACTTAAAGAGAAGCGGCTTGCTGTCTGAAAAAGAGCTGCAAATGTATTTACATCAAATCGGATGTTAAAATTCCTAACAAATCATTTGTGTTAAACTTAAAGGGTGATGGTCATTAAAGTGTAACTGCACCCAAAATTAGTTTTTTAATATGTAAACGAAGTAATAGGACTTATCTGTGAGGAGACACATCAATGCCGATGTTAATATTGACAAAATTCAATTTTTTTTCTAAATTTTTCTAAATAGTAATTTTATGGGCTGAAAACAGAACTACACATCAGATCTGTTAAAAATCACACCAGGACATGGCTGGTTTTCAATGGTACACTTGGTATGCTCGTACGTCATTAAACTCAAATGTTAACGTTAATGTTAATTGGGTCCCCTTCTCAGTCCCTCCCCTCACTCAGCTCCTTGACAAGATTTTTCTAATTTGTAGTGGGTGGAGTCAGGCTCAGTGTTGGGGTGAAGTTACACTTTAATAACAGACAGCTTCATGGTACCATATAGACTAGGCCTACTAATGAGGTGTTCTTATGTGTCCTGGAAACCTGGAAAATAGTTTATTTGGAATACACATGGAAAATGGTATAAAATGTCAGACTTATTTCAACATTTCCTATTTTCCTTTAGCTGAGAATGAAGTACTAGGTTACCTATTAGAGCTCCCCAAAATGGATAACATTGCCATCTGATAAGTTATGTTCAGTATCATATTCATGTTGAAATGGTAGTTTATTGGTGAGAGTATTTCAGTCGTGTTGTTAACACAACATAACCCCAAATCAGTTTTGCAAGAAGCCCACTTGGGCTTTAGGGATCACGCTAGTGGCTAGTGTATGGAGCGAACCCTGTCTGTCATACCAGCGATGATCTAACTGCTAGATCATCGCTGGAAATGTCCTGAAGAATGATCTCTAGAAAAGAGTGTGGACCTTATAGTACCTTTTTTTTATATATATATATATATATATATATATAAATAAATAAATAAAATAAAAAAGTATAAAGATTTCATATCACTGCAGATTGAACCACTGGCGGTAATAGAACACATGCATGCACATTGTTTGTATTTCATGATGCATTATGGTCGTATGAAATAGGCAAAAAATTCTCACAGATTGCGGGGTAGTTTTGGTGTGAAATATGGCTTATACCTTCCATCATTAATGCAATTTTAGTATGACAACAGTAAACTTAAATTAAAAAATGATTTCTATAAATGATCACCTGGGGTCTCATTTATAAAGGTTGCGTACGCACAACCAAGGCTGGAAACGTGCGTATGCCACTTCATTGTGATCTGTACAAAACAGTAAGTAAACTCAGCGATGCGTACGTACACACATTGAATAAAATGAGGAACTACGACTCCAATGACGGAAGGAAGAAACTTGAGAGATGTTTTATGTTTTGAAACTAATAACATTTTGAAAAGTAAATAGAAATATAACCTCACGTACAGGGGGGTTCTTTTGTAAAGAACAAAATCATCACTTTTGAGATAGAGAAGTCCCATGTAACATAACTCGAGTTACATTTGCCTACTTTGATGACCATCATAAGGCTACCAGCATTGGCAAGTCCACTAAATTCCACTATTCAATGCCCCACCCTCCTTGGTTGTTGCTATTGGCATGACCTGTAAAGTAAGCTGTTTGTACATGGCATGGCTTCAGAAAAGAAAAAAATACGACAACCCACTCTAAGGCTTTTAGGATGTAAAACCATGTGTAGTCTAAAACGTGCACCATTTCAGGATTTCCCATAAAAGCTTGACAATTCCCCTGCGCATAACATAGGTTTGTATATTGACCGTGCTTGGAAGGGGAATCAGAGCGGTTTGCTTCTTTTTTATTAGGGAGATATATAATGACGTGTGTTGTTGACCAGTGTAGAGCCTAGTCTATGTAGTAACCATTACGATGCAACCATAAATTACGTAAATCTTACTCTCAAATACTTCAGTACATGCGATGGTGATCACTATAATAACTTCCTGGTGGCGACTTTGTAATGTGTTTCTCTTTTGCGCGGGGGAGTGGGGTTCAAGTCCCGGGTGGGACAGATTTCACTCTGGCGTCATTTGGTTTTAATAACTAAAAGCATATTTTTACAGGCTTTAAAGTTGAGACATTTAAAACACATCTCCTGCGCCACTGTTCACGTAGGCTACAGCAGGGATGTTGCCAAACCAAAACTATGAATTATAAATATAGTCTATCTATTAATTGAAACAATGTGTAAAACAATGTTTATTTTTTTTATACCAGAAAATGTAAGCTGTTTTCTTTTTAGCTTGCTGAATGTTACTGAGCAAATAAAACATGGTAGTAAATATCTCTTGTTCTCTAAAAAGGATAGAATTGATGGTACTATGCCATGCCCCCTTTCCCAGAATCCATTGCTTTGTGTGTGCTTTAAATTACTTTATGGGGTTTCTGTTGGTTTGACATCATTGCAGTCATCAATAAATATTTATTCAGGGAGATTCAGTGACCATTTATAGGCAATTGTGGGTGTTAATTGGATGGGACAAGATGCTCTTTCACATGCGCTAGATTTCAAGTAGGTTGTGACTTATAAAGGAAAACCGGCATGGGATGTGAGTGCTCACTGTTTTATAAATCCGAATATTTTTTTATTTGCACTTTGTTTCGTTCGTATGCAACATTTTAGTGTGAATTCTACTCACATTTTTATAAATGAGACCCATGGATATTTTCTAACTCTGACTTCAATGCATTAAAAATGCCCCAGGCCACTGACTCAGTGTTCCACAGTATAATCTCTACCAGTTCATTTAATATAGTTTGCTATTTTCTAGCGTAT
Source organism: Typhlichthys eigenmanni (assembly GCA_027564635.1). Lineage (NCBI taxonomy): Eukaryota > Metazoa > Chordata > Actinopteri > Percopsiformes > Amblyopsidae > Typhlichthys > Typhlichthys eigenmanni. The sequence goes on from JAODUK010000024.1 coordinate 1,160,356, forward strand.
TTATCATTAATTTACAGCAATGTAATCCAACTTTTCAGGCAAGGCCTGCGATCTTAATACCTGGTTATGTCCTCCAGGTGCAACAATCAAACGCATTCAGCAGCAGACGCACACCTACATTGTGACACCAAGCCGTGACAAGGAACCAGTGTTTGAGGTGACGGGGATGCCTGAGAACGTGGATCGGGCCAGGGAAGAGATTGAAGCCCACATTGCTCTTCGAACAGGAACGTGTGGCAGCATGGAAGCACCCGGTACGGACGACAACGACTTCCACTTCAACGGGACCGACGTCAGTTTCGAAGCTTCGGCCACGCAGGCGGGTTTGGGAGAGGGGGCGTGGCTTCGGGCGAACCAGTCATCGCCCGGTGTCAACGTGCCGACATTGATCAGCGGTGCTCAGCAGATCAACAGCAATATTAACAACGGCGTCAGGATGTCTTCCACCTACCGCAATGACAGCTCCAGTTCCCTGGGTAGTGGTTCCAGCTCGGCGGATTCGTTTTACGGCAGTGGCAACCGGAACCGAATGGCAGATTTCAGCCCAACCTGTCCATTTAATGTCAATGCAAACAACAACAACAATAGCAGTAGTGGAGGAGGAGGAGGAGGATGTTTCTGGCTCAGAGAAGGTTTCCTTCCCCTGGGGTCCGAAGAGCTGGCTGTCCTGGGATGTGGGGGGTCCTCAGAATTTGACGCCTTAACCGTTTCCACGGCACCAGGCTCGCACGCTCTTCCCCAGCCCCAAATCTGGAGGCACTTCCTGGACCACCAGGGTATCCCAGGCTTTGAGGCCCACCAATCTCAGGTTTGTCAGTGGTCTTTAAATCTGGCTTCTTTTAAACGACAACAATAACATGGAAACTAGTGGTGCAATGTAGGTGAATTAATTGATAGCCTTTTGTAACCACATTTTAAAGATAGTGTTGTAGCCTGACTCCACCACTGCACTCCACTATTGCTCTCAGATGATCAATATATATATATGATGGGATTATTTATATAGCCTGGAAACCGTGTTTGCTTTAGCATTCTCGCAGCCATCCTGGATGGCACCCTATCAGCGACCAGTGGGGGTAAGTGTGATGACGTTGAAGTCAAGCGTTTGTTTTCTGAAGTGGAGGTAGTGCTTTATGAAGCAATACAAACCGTTATCGCAAAGCCGATTGGTTAAAGGCTATTACAATATTCAAAGGAGTCATTTCATGCTCCTTTTCACTTGTTCATACAGTTCCTTGACTTCTCAAAGAAATGTAGTTGACCAGTTTAGGTGAAAATATCACATAAATTATGTGGAATAGCACGATCACATTCATGGAATGGGCCCTTTAACTTAAACTCAGGTACATGCCCATAAGAATGCAAAGACTGTAAACTACCACCAATGGAGCGTGTCCACACCCTATTCACAAAGTGGATTTTGTGCTAATAGTTTTGTGACTCTTGGTGAAAGCGTGTAATGTTTTTTCTTAGTGACGTTAACGAGGCCTCTGGTGGTCCTCCCTGCAGAGCAGCCAGTCGGGGACCCCGCGACACTCCCCGACCTTTCCTGGGACGGAGGCCTTGGAGCACCCACAGGCCCGGCGCGTCAAGCAGGTGCCCTTCGGCTCATCTAGGGCCCCTGATTCCCACCAGTTCCTGGCCTGCGGCCCCGCCTTCTCCTCATCCAGCGACAGCGCCTCGTCTGCCTCCCCGTCCGACGCATCACTCGCCGCCCGGCTGGGGCTCAGCTCGGCAGAGCCACGTCCGCCGCCGGCCGGCGATTCGGGGGACGGCTACCTTGGATCCCTGTGGGCATAGTAGCCTCTCCGTGCCCTGCATCGTTCAAGTTAAAGCGCATCTCCCTGTCAAGGGCTCATGTCCCCCCCCCCACCCACACACATACACACACACACACACACACACAGCTTACTTCCTTAAGTTTAAAACGCGTGAGTAGGCAGATTCTCTCATGTCTGCGCCAGGCATAGTTAAGGCTCAACTGGGATGCATGGGTGAGAGAGATCATCTGTATTTATGGCAAGGGTTCGGCTGTAAAGCTCAAATACATGCCTGCTATTGTGAAGTTTTCTTCCTAGATTGATGCTTGCAAAGGAGGGTCAAAAAACCCTCTGTAGCATTGGGTACGGTACCCCCCCTCCCCTAAAGTTATATTATTTCTCTTCCCCCATGTATATATCTTAAGTTTTATATTTTACATTGATTGTTCTGGAGTAGTAGAAAGGAATTATCCTCATTTAAGTTGATGCAATGCCGTGTTATATAGTGCTAAAATTCAAGTGACCACCCGTTGCTGACATTCTTAATGTTATGATGGGGACACGTTGGCGTACGTTGTTGCAGTATATCCTGACCAAAACAGATATCCATATGCATAAATTATTTGACTATTTTTACGTAAAGATGGAATATTATGTTAACTTAGATATTTACAGTAAACGGAATGCCATTTAGACATCGTATTACCGTATCCAGACGGAATGGCAGTATTAATAGATTATTAGGGTGTCAAAATGGCACTGGAGGTGTAGCTGTGTTTTTCAGTATATAATTGGAATGTGTTGACTCTGTGTAATGTAAACATTGAATTGGTCTATTTTCAATAATCCTAAAATATTTGTGTACATGTAACAGAATTGCAGAGTTTCAAACCTGTCACTGTGCTGCCCCAAGCAGTAAACTCCCAGACCTTCTCTTTACCGCCATGGCTATAATGAATAATTGGTTCTCCTCAAGGGTGTTGACACCAGTTCACCTCCATGTTGCTCTCAGATTGAACAAAGAAAAACAACGGTGTCTGTTTACACTACAGTTGTGCCTAATTCCAATAGAGCGTAATTAATCAAAAGAAGAGACAAGTGGTTCGGTGGACACTATTACAATGTCGTCTTACAACAGCCCTGTGTCCTTTTTTAGGAAGACAGTAATTTTCTGAACACCAACCAAAAAAAAATTCTGAACAAATTAATGAAGTCTTAATGAATATAACACATGTTGGCCCTAAGCTTCCCTAAGAGTTGCTTGTTCTAATGGAACATGGATCTTGAAGTGCTTTTCTGTTTCTCATTAAGATATTGTTTTTAAATGTTTACATCCTATTAGCTGCTCTTGAGGTTTTAGCATCATTAGTGCATAAACATACCGATATACAGTATAGCGGTTAGCATTTAGCATTTTACCCTTTAATCTTTATTTTAATGCATCCCTATTGTAGGAAAGCAGGCCTTGGTTTTGTGGACTGCCAGAATGGCAACATTCCTCATTGCCTAATGAGTTTATATATAATTACATAAATGGTTTGTCAAACCTCAAGCATTGAGACCTTTTTTTTGTAAGAATTTTCAGCTGTACCAATAGCATCCTTTTGCTTTAATATTAGCAATAGCCTATTTCTTAATATTGGTAACCATTTGAATATATTCAATTGGATTGCCAATTGGAACAAATGAATGCTACCATTGCTTTACCATGTCCATATTACTCAGCGTTTGTAGTGTACCAAAAACAGTTTGCTTTGCCAATACATTGTAATTCTAGCCTGTCTGGCAAGCTGGTCCTCTCATTGATATACACCAACACAATGTTTTGACCTCTAAGCCTGATATGTTTTTTTTTCTCTCTCTCATCTGCTCTAATAAGACAATGCCACTGTCTGGTCACGACTGCTGGTACGCCAAAATGTAATTTGAATCTTATTGTATTTTAATTTTGTATAGGTAACTCTTCCAACTAGAAACAAAACGGTATAGCAGAAATCATCTCAAACTCTTTGGATATACTACTATTCCTGAGACTTTTCTTCACAAGTGACTGAGTTAATATAATCTGAAGGCAGAAAGAATGGCGACATGTTGAATTGTACTGTAGACTAGACATTTTTCAATAATATTGCTTTACCAGGAATGCTAGTGCTGTGGACATTGGACCACAGAGAGCATCCCAGCTATATCTTCTGTATGACACAAGTATCCTAAAACCTGAGAATTCACTGCATTCTGTATTCCCTTTTGGGCTTCTCTGAGATGGGCATAGAGCAACTCCTATATATGCATTTCCAGGCAAGTTTGATGAAATAGTTGTGAAGTATGTGAAAGACTTTACTTTATTGGGTAGCTTTCTTCTGGCTTTCTTTTCCGTCCATTCGTCCGGCTCTCAGGGAGGGCTGATCTCCATGTTTTCTCCTTTATTTTTTTTCCTACGGGAATGCAATACATTACTGGCCCTCTGACAAAACTACAAAAATATTTTGTGTATGGATTATAATATTACTGCTGTTATTAATGATGAATATACAGAACTTTATTTTTTATTTTGTTACATTTCATATAAATATATATCTATATTCAAATGTTTACAAATTTTTTTTTTTTTTAAATTACTTCGAGTGATATTGAGCGAAGAACTTGAAACTCCATAAAGCATTGCAGGATGGTGACAGTGCTATTTGCTTGTAGTCTAGTTATTAGTTTACAGTATTGATAATAGTATTGATAGCTGCCGTTTAACCTTAGTGGAAATGGAATGTGCAAAACAAGCATGTCTTTATAATGTACCGCCAATGATACCACTGCACCTGTTTGTAATGAGGCCAAGGATCTAAGATGCCTGTCTTGTCTGTAAGCCACCAAACAAAGAATTGTATACTGTAAAGTGTATCTTAGTTATCTATATATATATATATATATACATACAATATTGAGCTGTACAAACAGTTTAAAGTATTTGCTAATTTTACTACGGTTTTGTTATGTATATGTAGGGTAAGTTTTAGGCATATAAATTCTTCAAGTCGTGAGTTTAAAAGCAGACTATATTTTATGATAACGGCCTTTTAAGTTATTGCGGCCAAAGCACTGATATATATTTACTGTAAAGAGAATTTAAGAGTTTTATTTTTCTGATATTAAAAGTTACTTAATAAAGACAGTTTTATTCAAAGCCATTTTATGATTTACTGTCATTTCTAATTTTATGTCTAGGAGTAGTGTGTGCCACACCTGTAGCTGTCTAGGTACTAGGTAGAAGTGCCACTTCATAGAATGTGGCTCTCGGCGTAAGAGAACGCAATACTTTAGCACACTAGAACAGATCTGAATTGTTACCTCTGACATTCTGTATTGTTTGATTTGTACAATATGTTTATTTTCCAGGATGTCTTCTGTAGATTTTTTGCTATTCTGAGTAAGAATCCCTATCCTGGCTCCGCCTGACTATTATTGCTCTCAGATCCATTTTCGCACAAATTAGTCTGGAAATCCTGTTCGCTTTAGCATCCGCATAGCCACACTTCTGGGAATTCAATTGAGATGTACAGTATCTCACAAAAGTGAGTGAGCTGTTGGCATTAATGGCTGTTATTTTGAGGGGACAGCAAATTTACACTGTTCTACAAGCTGTACAATCACTACTTTACATTGCAGAAAAGTGTAATTTCTTCATTGTCACATGAAAAGATGCTCACATATTTGCAAATATGTGAGGGGTTTACTCACTTTTGTGAGATACTGTATTTGTTACACAGCTTGTACCAATCAAATGCATATCAGGTACTATTTGAACCACCTTGTTAATGTTAAATGTTAAGGAGCAACCAAACACTTTCTAATGTTAAATAGTGAATGTGGTCCAGAGCAGATTACATCTGACTCCCCGTGTGTGTTGTAATCTGAGCTCCTGCATGTCTGAGTGAAGTGTGATTTACACAAGCATTTGTTTTGGTCTTTCATTATGCTGGTGCTGTAGTATGACATCTAGTTGCAGAAAGCCATATACTCACTTTAACTTAACATGCTCAACAATGGGTTTTTATTGAGCAGTGGAGCAAAACAAACGCTTAGCAAATCGGGATCGTTCAAATGATAGAGAACTTATCATTTACCAACAACAAATGGCAAGAGAACATAACTGAATGTTGAAGTAATTTTAATAGTCTCACATAAGAAATACAATGTAAAATGTATTTGCAATCATCTGATGGTGGTCTTTCACACAGCCTGCTCGGCTGTGTCAAAGCTTTACATCAGCTAAAACAAGTGTCCTATCAAGGAAATGTAGTAGGTGAGGATTTTATTTTATTTCGCCCAGGTAAAATTCAGCAACTATTTGTTTCAGTAACGCATCTTGCACAGAGAAAATGTTTGTTGCCACAAAAGCAATGACTGAATGTCCAAATTAATGGTGAATTATTTAACAATGATGTCCAAAACAATACAAGAAAATATAGAGAAAAAAAACTCTAGGTTTAAAATAACAAAAACACTACACTAACACCAGAATGAGCAGACTTGCTTGCATGTTTGATTCAAGTGGACAATGTTCTGTTTCAGTAAAACAATTCAGTGCACTTCAAAGCAATAACAGTTCATTCACCATCATTTAGTCCTGTTGTAATTACCAATTAATGAAAATCCTAGGCACCAAGTACGCACAGTTAGGGGTTGCCCATCCTGCATGAATCACTTATGTAATAAAGTGAGTAAATAGCCATATTCTTAACAAGATATGTGTAATTCAGCGATGACGAGATGACGATGTTCGAAATTGGTATCCCACTGGGTGGGGATATCAACGTAAACCAACACCTCCCCTTCAACTAAATATTATATGGTGAGTCCAATGTACAGTATTATACTGAGAAATAAACACCTTGTGTGCAAAGATTAATAAAAAAAATAGTATACATCACATAACAAATTTCTTTTATAATTGCAGGGTTAGCTGTTTATTGTCCTGTAATACTTCTTACTGTTCATGCAAACATTAACATGCGTTTCAAAAGCTAAAGTTATTTACATCAAGGGAGGGGGAGAGACACCCTACTACGGGATTATGTAAATGCATATTGTTAATGGGTAGCATCAAGCGAAGTTAAAGTTCTCATTGTTATCTCATTTTGATTGGTTTGTAGGAAATTCTTATCTGACATTTATACACAACAGACCTTTCATATTGATATCACAGAGAACCACTTCAAAATTAAGTCTATACAGTATATTTTAAAACAAAGTGCTAAAAATCATTTTATTTAAAAAAAGGTTAACAGACGATATTGTCTTTAGATTCTCGCTTATCTCTCACCACAACTTAAAACAAAAACCAAAGCATAAACCTGTCCTGATTAATACTTGTTAGTGGAGCATGGTGAAGCTTTAAATACAGAAATTGACAGCAGTGTTGCAAAATTGAGCATCATTATTATTCAGTGATTAATTAGTGATAGTATCATGACCCCACCAACGTGAAGTCAATTTAGATAATTTGATCCATCCTGCTGCTGAATCCTTCTTTCCATGGATGGATGATGCATGAGTTTTTTTTAAGCGTATCATTTGTGTCAGTATACGTAATTATGAATAAGTGTGAAAACCGTTTTTGTAAAATCTTCAACTTACTTTTGAAACTCACAATCCCCAAACAACCCAAAACATTGTGGTATGCAGTGTGAAACAAATGAGATGTGAGAAATGAGATTACTCTGAAAACAACCAATGGGATAATCACGCTGATTATCCCATTATTTGGTGGTAGACTAGACATTGTGGATATCTTTAAAACACTGGTACAAAGCCAGCACCAAGGGATTCTGCTTTCACTTTAAGAGCCCCCCCACAAAATAAAAATAAAAACCCTAATCCACCAAACATAGGCCTACAGCCTTTAATGTTTCCAGGGTACAAAACAGTAATGAACACCTTGCCTGGGACACTTCATACCCTTGGGAAGACTAAACCCTGCTCCATTTTAGAATCCCTGGGTCAGGGTCCCGCGTGGATCACTTCGCTGAGCTGCTAAGGGCAAATCCATTGTCTTCCAGGAGCCAACTGTAGGGAAATCCCGGAGAGCAGATGTCCGCAAGTTAACCGTAATACCCTGCCGTGTTTTAGACCAATAAACATACGCCCGTGTGTGCGATAGCCTTATTAAGCTCTGACGCCACAGCCGTCCTCACACACCAGAACAATCTATCAAAAATATACGTAAAAGGGTGTTCACTATATATATATATATATATATATTATATATATAGATAGAGATAGATAGAGATAGATAGAGCTAGCTTTGGCCCATGTTAGTGTCCCCCAGAAAATACACGACGGTGGGGGCCACGTAACATGACGTAGCCGGTCAGTTTGACTAGGGACCGTTTTAGTGTCACAGCCTGACAAATTACATCGTGGGGAGGGGATAATGAGGAGAAAGGGGGGGAGTGGGGTTCCCTTTTAGGGCGACTCGCCTATGCCATCTCACGTCACGGTGACACCTGCCTGTACAAGGTCTCAGTCCAGAGGTTGTGGGTCAGCTATAGGCATGGTGTGTAGGACCTCATCTAGTAACTGTAAAGCTCTGTGCAGGTGGATCTCAATCCAGCAGGGGGTCTCCTTGATGCTCTGGCGAGGGTAGTCGGGACCCCAGCCCTTAACAAAGCTCATCCTGAGAATGCACAGCCGCCGCAGGTCGTCCACCCCGATGCCCGCTGCCGCAGACAGGCCTGGTGAGAGAGAGAGGGGGGCCAGGGAAGGGGGCGTAAATCCCAAGGAGCTGTTATTTACTTCACTCAACATGAACGGCCCTTGCCATGCAACATAAGGCATGCTGATTCAAAACACTTCGATCTACCGGGTTTGTTTAGTGAATCATTTCACAAGCCAGATTTGATGTTTTTGTTTTAGCCGGCAACGGCTATTAATGAAGATGGTGTTGTGAAATCTTGCGTGTGCGTAGTAGAAAAACTGCATTTTCAGCCTTATTTTGGGGCCAAATCACCAAAGTTTTAAGACGTTTTTATCAGATTTGACCCGCGATCGTATACGTGCAGTTCATATGTCCCAATGATCACTGAAAGTGCGGTAATGGCTCTCTCCCCATTCATGTCATTAAGTACTTCTTAAATAAATGCCCGGGCGTTTCAAAAATGGCTACCGAATGGCAAGACTTGTCTATGAGGACTTTGCTAATAGCCCGCCTGATGTAGGACCAGGTATGTTCCCGGTGCACGTGGCTCTGTGGGTGTGTATCTCAGTACTGTAGGTTATACGTGTCTTACTAATAGCCGGGGCTATCCCTCCTACTGATCCAGGACCAGGTATGTTCCCGGCCACGGCGGCGGCCTGGGCAGCGGCTGCGGCCTGAGCTGTGGCAGCTTGCTGCTGCATCTGTCTGTGGCACTGGCGCAGGTCAAACACCTGGAAGCACAGTCAGTCAGGTTTCTCAGTCAGCCAATGCCATCTGCAAATACGTATAGTTTACAATGTCTACAATGGCTGCGTGGTGAAGAGAAGGATAGATAGATTTCTTTATTGTCAATGTACATACATCAAAATTCAGGTGAACTCAGAGATGGCTCAATATAAAAATAGATAAGATAGTAAGACCCAGCTAATAATAAATAATACCAACAGCTGGCTACAGTTTACTGACGCTATCCTATAATTGAGTACAAGTATGGACCCACACTTGATGACATAGTGACCAAGACAGTATAATACAATTATAAAACTACAGCAGATCCATTATACAAAAGTATAAAACACAAACAAGGTTAACGCCAAAGACAAATCGACGAGATCGTGACGTGCAGACCGTGTGAACTCATCAGGCCGATGAGAGTGGATCAAATTCATCAGCAGCCAGTAGCTCAAGCTCCACATGGACAGAGCCCCTCCATCCACCCACCCATCCATCCATCCATTCACATGACACATACGTACGGCTGCTCAGATCAGATTGGGGTGGGGGGGTCAACAGTGACGTCCGTACCTTGATGTATGCACTAGGGTAGATCTTGTGAACCGCGTCGCCAGGGGCACGACCCGCCTCCCTGTCCAGGTAATAGCTCTGAACAAAGACGGCGTGGTCGCTGAGGCATCGCACCCAGACATCTCCCTCACCCTTACACTCCAGCTGAACACCTTTGCCTATGTGGAGCCTGGGGGAGAGAGAGATGGGTGGGCAAGCAAGAGAAGGTGAAAACATTACAGTGGGAGGGATGTGGGGGGAGGGGGCAGGAAGCTAAATAACATGTGAAACAAGTGTTTTTATACAACCTAGGTGTTTTTCTTTAGAGAACAATTCAGGCATAGGTAGGGTTGGGTACCGAACTCGGTACTTTTAAGAGTACCGACCGAATTACGTCGGTACTACCGAGTACCGATTGAGATTAAATCAAACGGTACCAGATTTCTGTACTTTAGCGCACGTAAAGAGAGAAACGCGAGCAAGATTACATCATCCCTGCACAGCCTGCAGTGTGTTAAATGTTCAACACAATCACAGCTACGA
>JAODUK010000024.1:1177147-1196296 GCA_027564635.1 Typhlichthys eigenmanni
GGCCCTGGGGCATACACCACCCGTAGTTACCCACTGTGTTTATATACACTAGGTAAGATCTGGGCGGGCCACCCCCTATATTTTGGGTAGAGCACTGGCACTAGTGGTGCTAGTCAGGGAAGAGGGAAGTTCATGTGCAGTGGGGTGTTACAAGCATACTCCTCCGGGAGGCGTGCGTAACAGAGATCCTGAGTGGAGTCCTGCATAGGGCTCCAGTAGGGGACGCCGTAGTTCCACTAAGAGACTGGAAAACTGAGAGTCACGCATGTGGGCAATGATGGAGATACCTGGAGAGGAGTGATTGGGAGGAACGGCCTCCCTGATCTGAACCCAGGTGGTCGTTTGTTGTTAGAATTTTGTGCTACTGTAGTTATGGATTATCTATATCAAACACCATATTCGAACATAAGGATGCTCATATGTGTACGTGGTACCAGAGCACCCTAGTCTGAAGGTCGATGATCAATTTTGTGATCGTATCATCTGTCCTGAGGCTGCATGTCTTGGACACTCGAATGAAGAGAGGGGCAGAGCTGTCAACCGATCACCATCTGGTGGTGAGTTGAGTCAAGGGGTGGGGGAGGATTATGGACAGACTTGGTAAACCCAAACTGGTAGTGTGGGTGAACTAGGAACATCTGGAGGAGGCCGCTGCCCATTGGATCATCAACTCATACCTCCGGCGGAGCTTCTCTGGCATCCGTGTGGAGGTTAGAGACATTGAACCTGAGTGGAAATAGTTGAAAGGTTCCATTGCTGAAGCTGCGGCAGAGAGCTGTGGTCTCAAGGTCTTAGGTGCCTCAAGGGGCGGTAACCCTCGAACACTATGGTGGTCACCTGTGGTCAGGAAAGTCGTCCAACTGATGAAGGAGGCCTTTCGGGATATGTTGTCCTGGAAGACTCTGGAGGTGGTTGACGGGCCTGAAGGGCTGCAGCATCTGCCGTGACAGAAGCAAAGCATCGGGTGTGGAAGAGATTCGGAGAAGACATTGAGAAAGACTTTCGGTCGGCACCAAATTGTTTCTGGAAAATCGTCCACCACCTCAGGAGCGGGAAGCGGGGAACCTTCCAAGCTGTGTACAGTAAGGATGGGACACTGTTTATCTTTACTGAGGAGGTAATTGGAAGGAACACAAGGAACACAAATCCCCAGGGATTGATGAGATCCATCCAGGAATGCTAAAAGCTTTGGATGTGGAGGGGATATGTGGAGGGCTCGGCTGATAGTCGAACCTCAGATTTAAGAGGAACTGACCAGCCAATTTTTGTAACAAGTATCCGAAATGGGTTTTCTCAGGGGGTGGCTGGCTTCTTAGATAAAATGAGAAGCCAAGTCATGTGTGTAAATCTGCTACTGATTACTGATTAGTCGTTGAATACCCAACACAAGATTTTGCAGATCAGTGCGAGGGTTAAATATTTAGTGTTTAGCTTGCTATCCAATTGTAGACTACTCATGTTAGGTTATGAGAAGTGTTTCCCGCAGACACAACAGTTAACCAACTTGCTACATTACAGTGACCTGCCATTGTTTTCATCACGGTAAGCAGCGTCAAAATCAATGTAAAATAAAAGCAGACGATTTCCTCTTTTGGGAGAAGGGGCAGGTATGGGTATTTAAATAAGACAATTGACTTCAATACAGGCTGAGGCACAGGTTCGTAAGCTACAGGCTACAAACATAACAGGGAAACAACAGTTAGCTCTCTCTTGCTTAGTAGTAGGCTATGTTTTTAAATAAAACAAAAGAGAGAGAGACGGTACCTGCGCACTGTACAAGGTATAAATCCTGTTGTCTGTGCACCAGTAAATAAGCAGGCTATAACTTCAGTTGTAAATAATACAATGTAATCTACTGCAGGGGGTTGTTTCATCAATAGCCAATGTCAATTAAATTTTGAGCATCAAACATTTAATTTCCTGCATTCTGGTGAATTGTTATGCACCTGCATCAAGTTATGGGGCGACATGATAGTCAGAGAAATTACATTTCTCTGACTTTGATAAGTCACATTTCAAAGGCGCTGTCATGGCTTTTATTAAAATGATTTCCAAATAGCCTATATTTCACAAATTTAACAAGGAGATGTATCTTATTACGTTCCCCCGTGGGACAATAAGCTATCGTCTTCGTTTAGCTGCGCAAAATCAACAGTATGGTTCGATTGACTGCAAATTGATATTTCTAAATCAGTCACGCTTTAAAAACACAAAAAAACTTTCTGACATGTCCTACCCGCCAGCCGGATTCCTAAGCATGCATTAGCTACGTAGGCCTATAAGACATATTAATAATGTAGACATATTTTTGTGAAGCATTAATTATATGTGATATTCTATAAATACCTATTTTTTCTCACATTGCAATTTGAGTGAAAATTAACTTTAGTATTTAATTCATTGTTCTTGTGATAAGAGACATTGTTCATTGCTCACGTGACAACTACTTGGCTACATAGGAGTCAGGACTCAAGAATCACAGGATATGAGTCTGTGAGTCTTTGATTTTTGTAGAGCACCGAACAACAAACAATACTGTTACTAACACAGCTGCATAGTAAATATGCTTTTTTAATCAGACTGAAATTTGAGTGAAAATAATACCCAGCCTTTCATTGTTAATGTGATAGGAGGCACACTGACCCAAACAAACAAAAATGTTTTGCTCTATATGTCTAGTAGTTCGTTGCTCACGTGACCACTACTATTTTCTATGGACAGGAGGAGTCAGGACTCAAAAGAATCACAGGATATGATTCTTTGGGTCTCCGAGTCTTTGATCGCGGTTGGGTTGCAACCTGTTGATCACGTGCACAAGCTTCAGCAAGAGACTCAAGTGAATCTTTATTGTCCCACTCTGTAAAGTTTATATTTGCAATCTAGCCTATGACATAATAATCAACATAAATTAATCCACCAAGCCAAACATTTAGAAATGTAACATGTTGTCAAGCTCTGGTTTTGAACCAGTGATAGCTGTGTTATAATCATCTTAAAAGTGCAATGCTTCTCATGGTGAGCCAACAATCCGATCCAATGCCAATAGCTGCGACATCCTTAGTAATATGAGGATTTCTGTTGTTTACATGACAAGGACACACTGTCTAAGATTAATCAAATGATCTGGATCTTCAGTTCTTTTCTCACGTGACACCAGCTTGACAAATCATTTAATGCTTCTAAGGATAGTAATGCAGACTACGCATGGCATGCGCCAACCGCCAATATTGGTGTGTGAAGACGGCAGACTCGGGAAGGGTAGACACCGATTATTTTCACAGAGCCCGCAAACTTTAGATAGAGCGAGAGTGGTGAGAGCGATTAAGCCGATAGAAACAATATTTATAACCTACATCACCTCTTAAAAAAATAAATAGAGGAAAAGCCAGAGCAATCTCTGCAGTAGGATACGATGTACAACAAATTCGACCTACATGTTTAAATGCAACATTTTGAGTAATATAAAGTTTATTACATCTGATTAATTATTAATTAATAAAAAAAAAATGATATATATATATATACTGTATATATATATATATAAATATATGGCATAAAATAATTTATTTCAATATTCCATTATCTGCAGGGTATGCAGTAGTGGTATAACGGTTCTGGATCCCAAAACTGAAACCACAATACCAACGATTTTGTGTCGTGGTTCCAGAGGACAGAACCGCGGGCTGCACACACTCGCCTCCAAAGGCAGGCACAGCCTGTTGAGCTCTTGTATACAGTTTGCTACTACTGTAGCAAAACACATTTTTCATTTCACAATTAACATTAGATTAGAACCTATGAACCTTTCTATAGTAACAAAACAACACCAAGCGCCCTATTAGGTACGCGTGTGTTATCATTCATGGTTAAATTAACCCGTCACTACAATGTTGGGTTTGCAGGGATTGTGGCAATGAGTCTATTGCTTATCCATCTATACTAGCCGCCTCAAACTAAACAATGTGAAATAAAATCACACTTATTATACTACAATGTGTGTAGTAGGTTAATAAAGGTATAGTCACCTATTGCAAGCTAATTTGTAAACTAATACATGTTTTGTCAAATATCTCCTTGCATTTCGCTAGTTAACCGTTTTCTGTGTGTGTTTTTTTCAAAGACAGCGCACAGTGCACAAACGTTACGCACACACTTTCAAACATAGCAATCTGCAGTCGCATGTGGCAGCATTTATTTACATTGGCTTTCATGTGGCTCTCTCACGTATAGTTTGTGGGGTATGTCAATACAATATCCATGATGTCCACCAATTAATGAAAACTGTGAAACTGGCAGTTTATTATTAGTCAGGCCGCTTTCTCTTGTAGCCATTGTGGTAAGTGGTCCGAAACTGTTTGTTGTGCTTCGCCTGTTTGCATTGTGTAACTCTAAGCAATGAAGCTAAGGTTCAAAAGGTTCGATATGTTTATTTGTCATTTGCAATAACAAGTTATGGCAATGAAATGCTTGGTTTACTTACTCCCCACAGTGCAATAAAAAAAAGTGACAGTAATACCAGGAGCGTAAAAAATGGCAGCCATCCTCAACAGCGCCATTTTGGTTTAGCTACAGTTTTCTCCTTAGTATTCCAAATAATTTATTTAACCCTCCCACTGTCCTAAGGCATTTCAGCAGACTAGCAGCAGGGGGAGCGAACCGCGGAATGTCATATGTCCGTGTTGTGGTTGCTGCCCGCTACTGGCAAGTGCACCGGGTCATTTTGACCCACAGGACAGCGCGAGGGTTAAACAAACGTACAAAATAAAAACTGGTGGATGCATACTAGAAATCATGTTTAACACAAATAACTTTTATCTCGTTATATTTCTCATTATCCAGAACCAGAGTTCTCAAATCAAACACACCCATCTCTCAATGTTCATACTTTAAACACGTACTGTATTTACTATATGATTATCTGCATCCACCATAACAGCAGTAAGACATGGAAGAAATGTATAAATAAAATCCCGATCAGAGAAAGTGAAGGGCACACAGAGTAACAAAAAGGCAGATAGAGAGACAGAGCAGGTTAAGCCATTAAATGTGAGGCGTTGCACCGCTCAAAGGATGTCTGGGAAATGAGAGGAGTGACAAACAGCAGTTCAACACACAACAAAGAGAGGAGTTAGAGAGAATGTACCATCAAACAGAAGCAAACGATGGAAGTGAAGAATGCAGAAGACTTACGCCTAGATGGCTTATTTTTTGCACACCTATCAGATGGGCTATCGAGGACAAATTAAATGATGGCAGCATCACAAGGGAAGAGTGGGATGGGACGATAAACATGAGAAAATATTAAAACAATAACAGTATCCGTTCAAAAAAAAAAAAAAAAAAAAGAGTAAAGGGTAAAGAACGCACGAGAGAGTAATCACTGTAAAGATATACAAGTACATGTTGAAAACACTGGCACAGGAACGGTTTATAGTGTAGACTAAAAAAAAAAGCTACTACAACAATTGCATATGGCTGAATTCTGGCGTGACCTCAACACGGAAGCATATTAAAAGGATGTCGGCATGACCTTCACAGGATCAAGAGGTAGATTTGGACATTAAGAAGACATTTTGTCGGCTAACATACTGCGAGAACAGGTAGGTTAAAATACAGTGACTTGACAGGCAGGTTGACTATTATAGTTTGCTTGTCCTGTACTCAGGCAGTGAGAGGGAGGAGCTTAGGGACATACCGCTCAGGCCCACTGCTGTCTGGGACTGACACACTGGCATTGTACTGGGCGTGGAATGGGCAGGGGCCGGGGCCATTCGAGCACACAGATGTCAATCAAGTAAGGCGCCCGTTTAGGGACAGGGCACGATAATGGGCGGGGCCAACCGGGGTGTCAGGTGGGCGGGCGCAGGAGGGGCCATCCAGAACATGGGCAACAGAGGAGGAAGTGGGCAAAAGGTCAACAGTAAAATAATAAACAAGGGAGAGGGAAGAGGGAGGGGAAGAGGAATACATTTTAATATACAGGCTCTACACTGGTCACATGTGACTTCATTTGCTTTCTCTCAGAGATTTGTTTGTCAAAGAGAGGAGGAAGACATCAGACGAATGGGTAATGGTGTCTCGGGAGAATTAGAGCGGTTAAATGTTGGGGGGGGGGGGGGGGGGACAGAAGAGGGACAATGAGAGAGCAAAGGTGGTTCAAGAGAGGAGAGAGGGCACAGGGGATGGAGTCAAAGTTGTAATGGTTTTTAATAAGCTGATAATTGGACATTTTTTTCCCCTCAAACATTTTTATCAGAATAATAAATGGCAATTGGCGCTACGAGTGACCTTATCTACTCAGTACTGGTGCTCATTCTAGACATGAACAAGAGCATCAGTGTGACTTGGGAATTATTGTTTGATTTCTGAGGTGAAGGGAATGCATCTAAATTTGGACACAATGTATGCACTTATTTTAGCAGAGTCAATAAGATCATGTTCATGTGAGAGAAAAAATGAGTTAAAAAAAATAATTAAGAAAAGCAGACTAGAGTCAACCCAGAGTACAGTCAAAAATGTTAAGAACTATATCTTACACCTTAGCTAGACAATGCATCCATTCTCTGTAGCTATTAAACTCGTTGTGTACGTCACCAACACGGCAATTTCAGATTTGGTCAGGAAAAACTATAAGTCCTATAAAGATGATTAGGCAGCCATTTGAAGGCTGCACTGCACACAAAAGAATCAGCTTGTGGTCTAAAGAATTTATGTACTCACATCTGTTCTGAGGGCTTTGATGTTTTTCCCACCCTTTCCAATCACTGCTCCTGCATTCTGAAACAAGAGAAATCACACATCAAAGAAAGGAAGATATGTTGGAGTACGAATAGAACAAAAACAGCAAAGATTGGAGATACTGAAATGCTTATATTAAAACGATTACAAATGAAATGAATGATAAAACATTCCGTGAGACGAGAACACAAATAACAGTCATATTTAAATATATAAAATAAAGGCATTTATTTACTTTGCTTTGCAGGAGAATGCGAAGCTCTGCCATTTCGTCAGAGTTCCTGGAGCGCTTGAATGATTTATCTTCGTCTGCGTCTTCAGCTGGGCGCTTACCTAATATACATAAATACACATTAGGAGGCAACATTCATATACTTCTACCATACATTTTTTTGTTTCACTTTTAGATAGATGGATGGATGCACACAAACAGTGCATCCATGTATTCAGAAAAGGTTTGGGCTATAATTCACACTTTCACAGACACAAATATGGTGAACTCTATCTAGTATCTGCAATCCAAAGTAGAACTATGCTTAGAAACACAGCTGCATCACAAAATGTCTGTGGCAAAACACTGCTGGCCGGACAATCCACAGAAAGTGAAAATTTGCATTTGCTACCATTTTAGTGAATAAATGCAAAACATGAAAAGCACAACATATTGCTGTTAGATATAATCCATACCGTTTGTTTCTGTGTTGCTGAACGAAGTATCTTCTTGTTGTTCAATTTCTGTCTCCATTGTCAGCTGACAGCGGGCAGAGTAGGGTGGGCACCTCGGTCCAGGCAACAGGCAACAGCAGGGAACACAAAGCGAGAAACTGGGTCCGATGGGCTATGGTATTTAGTCAACATAGTTAATATTCAAAAATAAGGAGTATTACCACCTTCAAGAATAAACAGTATGTTTACCAATAGTGACAAATGGAGACTGGCAACTGAACTGGCACTCACCGATCTTTATTGTGAAGGCAAGGGCGTGATGATGGGCGTTAACTAAATAAGTATGGACCAACCAGGAGCAACAACCTAGAGGATGGGGGGGGGAGGGGGGGGGGGGATGTGATGCAAATTTAAATATGGCAAGTTAATAAACATGTTCATTTTCACGATAGGATTATTGGCAAATCGTCAACAACATTGGCTGTACATTAATGTGGAATGTTCACGGAAAACTCACTGGTCCGGTTTCAAATAATATTTGGCGTTATAATGTTGAGCTGAACGGCAACATACAACCTACTTATCGTGAAACATTTTGCATAATAACTAGGAAAACCGGTTGCACTAAACATGCGATTTGAAGCAACTAATGCATCAACGAAAACCATCCGGCCCAATTCTGTTAATTCTATCTACTATACCGTAATGTATGGTAACCACAAACGAAAGACGAGAAGTTATTTATGCCATTTATATGTTTGCTGTACGGTAGATGTAGACAAGCTGACTAAATACAACCTTAACGCCAGACTTGAAATAATCAAGAACGTTAACACTACCGTACGGTACACTGGCCAGCAAAAAACACTAGCTATGTTAGACGTTAAGTAACATATGTGTGGCTATTCAATGAGATCCTTCCATATACTAGTAGTCTTAAAGTGTGTTTACATTGCCACAAACAGCGATATAATGGCATATTTAATACAGTATAACTCTCCATACGCAAAAGCAATACAAAGGCAGGCCCACACAGGCTAGGAGCTAATCTAGCTATTTCGCCATATTGCAAGAGCTTCCCCAAAGCAAAGTGAGCTACATTTAGCAATGTTAGCTAACTAGGCAGATAACATCAGGAAATTGAAACGAACTGGATAGATGGGTCTAAAAACAACACTTCGCCGCAATCAAAGGTATTTAATTGAATAGTACCTGCATATTTTAACTGTATACAGTATCTCTGTTCCAAAAATAGCACTAACTAAACATACCTGCGACGAAGCTCCTCACCACTCCTTCCCCTACCTTCTACTAAACTGGAAACACTCACTTGAAACCTAAACCACCTGATTGGTGGAAGGGTAGGCTATCAACCATATCATTGGGTAAATCAAACATCAACCAAACAGGACAGGGCGTTTCTAAACACATACATGCCCCTCCTACGAGTTTGGTTGAACTACGCAGCTGTAGCATTCATATCTTGCAATTTCCTCAGGTAGTATTCTTAACAATATTGACTTAATTTAAATATATTTATAATACTTTATACTCATTATAGATTATACTCATTCACGCGTCTCCATTCGTAAGTCATTATATTGGAGCAAATCTTATTATGATCAACGGAATACAGTAATCAAGTGGGGAAAGTGCTGGCTTTAGCCACACAGCATCAACTTTGGCGCCTTGGCTGCAGTACCGTACCATAGCTCACTGTTGTAGATATCACATTTTGGGAGTATATTTTGAAATCTGCTACGTGTCATCCTCAAATACAAGGACTAAAACGCCACAGTGTCGCACAATGTCATGTATGGTTGTATTGTGGAGGTCAAATTAACATTTAACATGAATTAAGGTTAATACTAAAGAGAGAGGGAGTTTAATCTTAATCACTGCCAGAAGATACACATCAGTTAAACTATCGAAGTAGTGTGCTTGTCAGTCTTTGACAAATTATACAATATATTATGCTTTTACAGTGTCATAAATAATGATACAACATTTCTATCTACACCGTAATACAGTGATGGTAATAAACACATCAAAACACTGAATAAACTAAGCAGGCATTGTAAATCCTATAGTGTAGATGGGATTTAGTGAGGGAAACGGCAGATAGTGACGTCACTTTAGGCTTATAACTCTAGTAGAGAAGGAGAATGGCTCCGCAGATCCAGGAAGTGGTTCGTGGTACCCAGGCCTGGCTACAGACCACCTGGCATGTCCAGGTCCCTTTTGCCTGGTTGACGGCTTGTGTGGAGTGGCTACAGCAAGAAGGTGGAGCAGGAGGCCATCTTTCACAGCAGCACATCAACAAACAGGTACTGTAACAAGCACATTATTTTTCATGTAGTGCAACTGTACCGGTAAGCCAGTTAGCCACGAAATACACATACACACTGCCTAAGTGTGGCTTGGCTGGACCTATACGTGTAATAATATACACGTTAATGAGCACAGTCTGGATACAGTACAGGCCAAAAGTTTGAACACCTTCTCATTCAATGCGTTTTTTTTAATTTCATGAGTATTTACATTGTAGATTCTCCTGAAGGCATCACAAATATGAATGAACACCTATGGAATCATGTACTTTACAAAAAAGTGTGAAAAATAACTGAAAACATGTCTTATATTCTAGTTTGAAGAAACTAGTCTTATATTCTAGTTTGAAGAAACTAGAATATAAGACTTGTTTTCATTCAAATTTCACACTTTTTTGAATATAAAAAAAATACAAAAAATTATTTTAAAAATTATATAAAAAATGAAAAATATATACAAACTTTTTATATATAATATAAATATAAAAAATAAAGAAAACTCATTGAATGAGAAGGTGTGTCCAAACTTTTGGCCTGTACTGTACATATTGTACACCTTTAGGTTTGTGTAAAAGTAATGTTTAAAGACAGTTATTAGTTGTGTTATCGCTGCTAGGATTCATCCATGGCATTGCAAAGCAAATCGGAAGCAAATCTTTCATAATTTCAGGTGCTGGACCAGTGGTTGATGACAGACCTGAGGGACCTGGGCCATCCTTTGCTCCCTGATGGTCTTTCCCAGGCCCACAAGGCTGAACTCAGCGGCACATTCTGTGTTCAGGTGAACATGAATGAGCTTTTTAATTTCCACCTGTGATTAATGAAAGCCACTACAGCAGGGCTATTCAACTCCGGTCCTAGAGGGCTGCACCCTGCATGTTTTAGGTCTCTCCCTGCTCCAACACGCCTGATTCAAGGTTGTTAGAAGCCTGATAACGACCTATTCATTTGAATCAGGCATCTTCCACAAGTGACTTAAAACCAACCTGTTCAGAATTCACCATGGGTCACCAGCTCTATTTCAATCCTTGTTAAGATCTTAATTTAAATGTTACACTATTATATGGCGTTGTGTACGACAGCTGGTGTCTGATTTTTTTGGATTAAAATGTCTGCTTAATGCTGTAAGTGTAAATGTATAACAGTTTATACACTAGTTGTCAATGTCATACGTAACAAACATTCTGTTAGGATAATGACAGCAGCGTGTCTTCAGGGCTAACTAAGTGATGCATTTACATCATACATTAATATACACCATATAATACCAGGAAATACTGTAATTGCTACAATAGAAGCCTAAATACTAGCAACGTGCCACTAGTCATGCTTATTGAAGGACGACAGTATCACTGCTTAGATTTAATCATCAGGAGTCCTGCCTTTCCCTGCATGCTGCTGTGACCTTGGTTGGAATAGCTTTCCAACCCAAAGGTTTCTGTGGTTGGTTGATTGATCTTACATTTGCGCTAAAATTGTTTTATGTACATTTAGTTACGTGTTCCGAGCAAATTAGATTTTGTTTCAACAAAAAAAAAATTTCACTACTGCCACTGTCTAAAGATTTCACTTTTTTTTTCTTATCATATTCTCTTCTCAAATGCAAATTGCTAATGAAAAAATCAGAATACAGGTGAAACATTTAATAAACGAAAGGTTTAATACACTTTATTTATTTTCGTCCTTGTTTTTTTCTTCTCTAGGTTGATTCAGTACTGGACATCAGCCAGCCGGCCTACGGCCAGCTACAGAAGTTGAGAGGCGCAGACTGTGCCAATGAGGAAGTGTCAGCTGTCACACAGTTCACGCAGAAGCCCTGGGAGGCCAGACCAACCCGAGTGCTGCTCTTGCAGGTCAGGATCACTGATAAAGTGTAACGGGATGTTAAAAAACAGCCGGAACATTCATCATACACTCTCTGCAGGCGTGTTTGCTGCAGTATTGCCAAGTTCACCTGACAAGTTATATTCCAGTGCTCCAATACTTCCGAAATATACATCAGGGAAGCTATAGCTATGTCCTACCTTTTGGAAAAGGTCAAACAAGTAGACAGGCTCTGTGTGTGTGTGTGTATGTTGGGTTGGGGGTTTGGGGGGGCGGAGATTATATATACACACAGTATAGGCATACATTGGTGGCACAGTTAATGAGCTCAGCATGAAGTGGATGGGGGTGCGCGGGCAGGTAAATTGTTAATCTTGTCAGCATGCCACCCTAGGTGACTGTTAGTTTTCTATCTTTCTTCTTCTCCTCTTAAAATATAATGTCGTACTTCTTCAACATGAACATACCAACTTCAAGTTTCAAACTGGATAATGCTTTTGCTTGAAGTCATCGCGATGGCAATGCAGCATTAACAAATAGTGTATCTTTTCTGAAGGTGACTGATGGAGTCCAGTGTTTGGAGGCCATGGAATATCAGCCTATACCAGCGCTAAGCACAAGTCTCAGGTTAGGTTTGAAATAGCGACTGAACTCATGTTTCTAGCTCTCAGATTAATTTTCTGTTAACCAAATATATATATATATATATATATGAGTTATACATCTAATATAAATCACAAATTACTTGTTCATGTCACACATTAATGTTGAGCTGAATTCTGTCATGGGAAGGGGGGGTCAACAAGACACATGGGTGTTTTCTAAACACAGACAAGACATCGTTTGCCCACAGGCCCGGGGTTAAGCTGCAGTTGCAGGGCCAAATGGTTTGTAGACTGGGGGTGCTGTTGCTCAGGCAAGCCAACGTCACGGTCCTGGGAGGTGAAGTGGAGGACATGGTGCACAGGAACAGTCAGGTATTCTGTGCTGCTAGAAGGTGCCATGTGGTGGCAGCAGCCGTGGGAATGTCCGCCACCACGTCCCCGTTATGCTTGCCTACCTCAGGGGAGGCATTGAGATGATTTACACTTGTATTTACTTATGTTACCCATAAATTACCCATGTGTGTTAGACCTTATGTCCTGTGTGCATAAATTATATATTTATCATAAAATGAATATAATAGGATTCAAGTGATTAGCGAATGATTCAATGTGAAAAAGTAAGATACAGTACAGGGCTGTTATGTATTAGTGCAAACGACTGATGTTTTCCAACCAGGGTAAGGTTCTGTGCAGGAGCCTAGGTCTGCCTGACGAAAGCCAACCGACTGGGGAAGCAGATCAGTTTCAGGAGGGGGAGCAAGTCCAACCAGAGCAAGGTATTGGCTTGAGCACTTATCAGTAGGTTCCACTGCAGCTGTTTGACATTAACGTTAGAGGATTGTTGTGAGCAGGCAGGGTTAGTCTTTATTGCTACGTAACTTCGAGCTCCAATCAAAACAATGGGCCTCATTCAACAACTGTTCTTAAGAACAGATGCCCCACTTACGTAGTTTTCACGAATATTCTGGCATTCACCAATGTTTTCTTATTTGGGATTTGTTCTTGGGTAAGAAGAGAATTTACTTACACTCTTGCGCTTACTTTTGTTTGCGCAAAACAAGTAGTTATATCGTTTTAGTCAGTTCTAATTTAAAATGTTATATTTCTGTCCTTTATAATTTTGTAACTCATTATTTTCATTATGTTCCACAGAATTATATGTGTGTTTGTTTGTGTTAATAAATACACACTACACTTGCGCTCATTTGTGAAACACTTTCAATTGCCATTGTGAATAAATTGTGCTAGGCGTTTATAAATAACCTTGCCTTGCTTTGCCGTCAATTCACATAAATAATGTTAAGGGCCATCCTTGCCATCCAATAATACGTGATTGATGACACTATTTATACGCCCATAGTATGGATATTTCTGCAGAGTAGGACTACACCACACAATGGCGTATTTATTGCTGCTGCAAAATGTTGCAGATCGTGCCTTGAGGAGGGAACGCATCCTCCGTGACCATATCGATTTATTTGCAGAGAATGACGAGTACCTGTTGGGACGCATGCACACAGCCCTGCCATGCCCTTTTATATGAATTAATGGGGGGATTACCTATGCTAAACAGGAGCAACGGGCACGAGCTTTCAATTTACGAAGACATTGGGATTCATCGTTCTAAGAACGCACCTGCGAACAATTCTGCTATTTAAGAAGACGTCGTGAATCAGACGTAGACTTTTCTTAGGACCTTTCTCAAGAACAAATTTAAGAAGAAACGTATAGATATTATAAGATATCGGTGAACGAGGCCCAATATGCCAGCATACTAGGGCTTTGTTGTTGTGAGAGGTGTTCGGCACTTTGTTTATGTTCCTATTTACGGAGCTAGGGCTGTGTATCAAATTATTTTTTCAACACGCACAGAGAATGGTAAGCTAGCGAAATCCCAGAGATATTTGGTGAATTTGACAAAAAGTGTTTTAGCTTATGTTTAGCTTGCAGTAGCTGACTATACCTTTTTTTTTAAAGTGCAGTCCAAAAACATTTTCTATCAACACTCTTTTTGTCTGTGTACTGTCACCTTCCCTGATCAACCAATTCACTTTTCATTACACTAGCACAAGGTTGTGTATTGCACTTCTTCTATAACTGAACTGTATACACACACACACACACACAATCTTATTCTTAGCTAACCAGGAGTTTGAGGAGTTGGACGATGAGGATCTGTTGGCCAGTCTAGAGGCCCAGCAAGAGTTGGAGAGGGCTCAAGGGGGACCCAGCGTGGACAGTGGCTATGGAACGCTCAGTGCAGCCTCTCTCTCTTCATATGCCCCTAATGCCTCTATCAGGTGTGTAGCGGGCTATAGGACAATTATACCATATTTTATTATCAGTATTGGGCAAGTTTCTCAGGAATTGTAATAAGTTACTAATTGCGTATTACTCCTTCAAAAAATTATAATATTACTTTACTTATTACTGGGTATTAAAAGTAATTAGTTACGTTACTAGTTACATTACTATTTTACGTTCACAATCACTACCCTGCCTAGCCCCTTCTGAAAAATGACAACCTGTGTAGCCAGCTAATTTTAGAATTTAATCCTCTTTATTGTCAACAATCAGCCAAAGTGAAAACATTGCAGCCTCTCAAACCAGATGATTGGACAGGTTGGTTCAATTAACCTACCCTGTTTGCTAGGACCAGAAAAATCATTCTTGTAACACTTAAATTAGTAATTGTAATATTATAACGGTTTTGGAAATGGTCATTAATTACACTACTAGTTACTAAAAAAAGTAATGATATTAAAGTAACTAGTTACTGCCCAACACTGTTTATTATATAGAGTATATACCATAACATGTTGACATTCTGAATCATCTTCTAGAAGTGAAGCCTCTCTGCCCTCTCCTCCTGCCAGAGGCAGTTACGTCCAAATCAACAGAAATTATGTAGTCCAGGGTCATCACAGGGGCAGTGAGCTGGTGGATTCCAACCTTGTTTCCCCGTTTCCTCCCACGCGTTTGGAGGGCGCTGCTTATGGCATGGCAGATGATTTCCCCGATGAAGACTTTGATGATCTTCCCCTGGATGAATTGGACAGTGTAATCTTTCAGGGAAGTGCAACTGACACCCCTCTACAGTCTGACAGAGACCAGAGAAGAATATCACAGGATGACACCACAGTGACAGGAAGGCAACAGACTCTGGCTTATTCTGGACCACAACTGGCCATAGGTGACGCAAACCTTAGCGGGCGATACAGAGGTACTGATGGCCAAAACAGTACAAGGGCAGCTAGAGGGATGCTAACACCAGCGACCTCTAACCCCCTCTTGCCTTCCACGAGCGCACAAGCTGGTGTCCACTCTCTAACCGACGACCCAGATGCATTCGTGGACGAGGATATGGATTTCGACTCGGCTAACATCACGGAAACTGGGAACCCACAGTTTAGAAATCTGGAGGCAAACCAAACATCAAGGGCTAGAGTTTATGTGCATGAAAAAGGAGCTGAATTACAACCGATCAGAGAAGGAGCTTGTAAAGTTTCCCCTGAAGTACAGCCGGCACAGTCAAGTACAGTAGCTTTGAGATGGGAGCCAGAGCGTGAGTATACAGCCGTCATGCTGAACTCCCCGCCCTTCACCTACCTGTGCCTTGTCAAAGACTGTGTGTCGCAACCGCGAGCCCAAGCCACGGAGGTCCGAGTCAAAGCCTTCATAGTGACGCTTTTGAGCAAACTGTCGAGCAGAAACGGCGCCTGGCGAATCAGCGCTACCATATCAGACGGCACCGGCTACCTGGACGTGGCGCTGTCGGACGAGGTGTTGACGCGGCTGCTGGGCTTCTCGGCGGCGCAGAAGGGCGCGATGAAGCGCAACCCGGCTCACAGGGCGGAGCAGGACGCCGGCATGAGGAGGTGTCAGGAGGGGTTGGTGGACATGTGCTGCTTGATGACTGTAAGGATCCACGGGACGGAAGCTGTAGTGACCAGGACGGAGCCGGTTAGGGAGAAAGATCTCCAGCAACTGGAGCAGAGGGTAAGGGATAGAAGATGATGATGATGATGATGATCACAGTTCAAATGTGGTGCTATGGAAAAATGGATCAAACCTAATGGATGGCCAATCTGTTGTGTTGTGATGCTACTGAGCTTAAAAATAGTATTTATTTATTAGCAGTCAGCCTGGCCTCCTGCTTCAGCTCACATATTTAGTAAATTAACCTATTTTCTTTATTATTTTTCAGTTTAAACTGTGCTGTGACAGCCCCCCCCCCCTGTAAAATTACCTACAGTACAATATTGGTATACACTAGCCACCCACAGTTTTTATGGATGTGGGTGGCGTAGATTTATAGAGCCAGGGTTTTAGGATGTTGAGAGAGGGTGAAGGTGCAGGATAATTTGTACTCCGGTTGTAATGAATAGCTGTGCTTTGCATTCATTCACTATATCAATGGGCCTGATTGAAAAATGATTAACTGTTCAAGGGCAGAGTTGGCCCATAATAAACTCCCACTGTAAAGAATTAGAGGATGGGAAGACAGGAGGGGATTACATTTGTATTCATTACAACGCTCGTGTTTTTTTTTTTATTTATATACATGCAGTTCTTGGAAAAATAAAAGCTTTTATCTCCATGTTGAAATACTGTATAGAGGCTTACAAGGTTTTTTGATTCTTTAACAGTGATTGAATAATCAAAGTAGTTTGAAATATCTTAATTGTTTACTAGATTACATGTTTTCCATGTGAGTTTACTCCATCTCTGGGTCACATTATATGGTTTTCCAGTAAGGACACTCTATCATCTTGCTCTTGAAAGCATATTGAATGAAACATTTCTGTTTAGCTACCTTTCTATACACTGACATGGGTTGAAAATATTGGTTTGTTTAAATAATAAAATGGGCCAAATCTATATTTTTATTTTCTTCCACCTTATGAGATCAATTTGCTCTGGGTGTCTAGCACACTGGGCTAGGTACATCATTTATGTGCAAGGTGCTCTTTGTTCCTTGCTGATGTCATCAGTCTGGGTGGGATTCTGTCAGTTTAATACATTTTAATATGCTTTCTTTCAGTAAAGTAGCTATCAAGGGTTAAACAAAATGTCAATACCAATTAAGTTAACTAATTAAGTTAACTACAGTATGTATAATTTTATCTGATGTTTAATGACATACATATTTGAATTATCTTATCATATAAAGTAATCTTGACACTCTGACCCAATAGGTTATATATAATGGTTATAACATATACACTATAGTCTATATTTCCTTCTGGATTTAATGAGTGCACGTCCCTAAAACAGAATTTACAAAGTGGTATTAGTACTTTAAAACAGACCAATACTGTCAGCAGCACTATCATGAGACACTGGAAATGTGAGAAATGTAAACTGATGTTTGCATATCAAGTAAAAATGTTATAAGAAACGTGGCATATAGACCTATCTGGACAACAGACTAATACTGTCAGCAGCACTATGATGAGACACTGGAAATGTAAGAAATGCAAACTGAGGTTTGCATATTGAAGTAAAAATGTTACAAGAAACGTGGCATCTAGACCTATCTGGACAAGCTGCTGTTTGCCTTGCTGTATGTTAACACTGATCAAGATTTTCTACATCGTCCTCGTTTGTGTGTGTGGGCGCATGCATGCATACTTGCATATATGTGTGTGTGTGCGCAGTTTGGCATGTGCACGTGCCTCATCATTACTCCCCAGTGAGCACTTCGATTCAGATGGTGGGTCTCAGTGAGTTCATTAAGGCCTAATCAGGTTGAACTGCTAAATCAGGACCCTGCTATGCATGTCGTTAGCCTGTTATGCGATAATGAGGCAGTCTGCAATGAGCCGAGTACTGTTTGAAGCAAGGCTGGTACGCCTGAAGAGATGGAAGCCAAGTAAACAGATTGAGGAGAAAATGAAAGTTCAGCAGTGTTTTAGCTTTAGAACAAAAAATGTACCATATTCATCATGTAGGTTATGTATGGGTAACTACTTTATAGGAAATTGGGTGAAGATAAGTATTTGCCAATCTAAGAAAATTAAACGTGTGTATATAAGTCTGTTTTGGGGAATGCTGCAGAACCTACATACTGTTGACCTGATGGTTCAGGCAAGATTTACAGTAATGTCCTCCATAGACGATGCATTGTCTATGGAGGACATTTGGCAATTGTTTTCCACATCATCCAGGCATTTATTTTAAAACACGAGGACATGTTGAAACTGCGCTAATAGCTTTCCATTTGCAATGTTATTGCCTAGATGATATATTTCCTTCACTGCTGTCTTGGTTGGGAGCGGTACAATAGTTAGAGATAAAAGAAGCTCTTTCACTCGCCTGTCTTTGGGTGTACCTTTTGTAAATTGCAGATAGTTGGTGAACCGAATGCAAAAAACTGAGACACAGGAGTATGGTTAGTTTTACACATAAGAGCATTGCATTAATTCCACTAATGCCTGTCCTAAACCTGCAGTCTACCTCTTTGGTCATCACAAATATCGAGATAAAATGTCCATGAGCAATTCTAACTAATACCCGCCTGTAGCAGCAGCTGTAATTTTCTTTGCCCTATTAGAGCTAGTAATGAAAAATCCACTTAGGCAGCTCAACCTCTCTGCTAGTCTTCCACCATGATGAGCAAATGGCAAAAACATCTGCCTCTCCGCTGTGTGTGCGTGCGCGTGCATGTGCCCAGGCACGATTGTGTGCATGCTGAGGCTTGGATGTATCATTAAAGGAATTGAAAATTGCAAGGGAAATTGGACTTGGAATTTAAAACATTAAAGTAGTTTCTCCCATGGTCTGCTGGATGGAGGGGATGATTAATAAGGTCTGAATAGAGAGGGTATAGAGTGGCACTCTCATTTGTTCTTTGCTCAGTTTACCCCAGTGATGAACTTTGGAGAAATTTGAACGTGATTCACATTATAATTCATTTTCAGTTATTGACACAAAAATGATAAGGGGGGGGGGGGGGGGGCCTCCTCTGATGCACAAGGTACAAT